>JAVTVY010042933.1:0-19057 GCA_036873755.1 Hanleya hanleyi | reverse complement strand
TCCCACTTCCCTTATATGTGTTGTAATTCAGATTTATATTTCTCGGCTCTCTATATTTAGGTCCCTTCATCAGGAGTAATCTTAGGTCCCTATCACTCACCACATCAAGGTCACCAGTCACAACATGTTTGCATGGTGTATAGATAAAGTTCGACGATTCACAATCCCAACTATAGCCCCCCCGACGTGTATAAGTTCCAGTCAAACTCCTTGACAGCATTAAAGTTATTGAATATTTTGGTGGCTATAGATTTAGTATACTTATATGAAATGCAAGGAGATTCTGTGAACTTAAAATAGTTTGGTACAGTATTGCGTACCTCTGGATCATTCAGGATTCGAGGTAAATTAATAATGTCCAATCCTTTATCTAAGTAGTTGAGTTTCAAGAAAAGCCGATCTTGGGATGTTTCGATTATGTTCACTGGACGATACAACCGAAAATACGGTATATCTTGACATACTTTAGAGATTTTGGGTGGTATTATATTTCCTGAGGACGCAGATTGTTTTATATCTCTGGCTATATGATTTAAAGCTCTCAGAGGTAACGCATACAGAACTGTACGTAAGCTATGTGTACTATTGGGTGTGTTAGTTAAACCCACTAACTAATTTAAAGTGATATGATCGTGAATCATCGCACCTTTAAACTTTCTCCAACCATGGCTGCGATGTCTCCGTTGATGGGGTTAAAGTAGCTGGGTAATATTGGATATATTTGAACGGCGGTTTGTAAGATTGCCGAACCCACTGACATTATCATTTAAACCATACGGAAACACTGACCCAAGTTCTAGCATCCAGAATAGTTCCCGCTCTCGGATTTGTCTCTCAAATCCAAAGGGGAAATCCTTGGTAGATGGATAGACGACGTCTATGATCTGCATACTAAAGTTGTCCCAGCCATGGTCGGGTCCAGAAAAATGCTTACCTATAAGCAATTGCTTTTTCCTAACGGATTTTCTGTGACCATTCACCCTAAGATGGAGTCTTTGGGTGGTCTTGCATACCTTGGCAAGAGCTTGTGTATTTGTCCTTAGAAGAAAGTTCATCAGTCTTGCTTTTGTCTAAATGTATGGTAAGAGCTTGTGAATTTGTCCTCAGAAGAAAGGTCGCCAGTATTGCTTTCGTTTAAATATATAAGAACAACCTTGGCAAGAGCTTGTGAATTTGTCCTTAGAAGAAAGTTCGCCAGTCTTGCTTTTGTTTAAATGTATAAGAACAACCTTGGCAAGAGCTTGTGAATTTGTCCTTAGAAGAAAGTTCGCCAGTCTTGCTTTTGTTTAAATGTATAAGAACAACCTTGGCAAGAGCTTGTGAATTTGTCCTTAGAAGAAAGATCACCAGTCTTGCTTTTGTTTAAATGTATAAGAACAACCTTGGTAGAAGCTTGTAGCACGTGCTGATCAAGCATTGTATTAGTTAAAATGGCAAGAAGGTCTGCAATATGAGAATCAGCATATTTAAAGTGCTCAGTGGACAGGTTATCTGCTTCTCCAGAGTTTTCCACATTTTAACTTCTAATAATAACAGATTCTGACAGTTTCGTGTTCCATTAACACAAGGAGAAACATCTTATCTTCAACTAAGCTTTTTATGTTTTACTTTGTCAGCAGAATTTAAGTGATTACCGAAATGTTCCTGCCATATTGCAGCTATGGCCACAGGACCAGAAGCCCCATTAACAGTCATGACAGTAGACGATAACGGGGTGCGATTAGAAGTTTCTTCATTGACAGCCTGTAAAAAAAAAAGAAATATAATCATTATCTGACGTGCAAATCTTTCAGCTCTAATTGTTTACTTATTACTCCAACCAGCTCGCACAGCATATTTGATTTGTGCTCTTGATTTACGTATCATCTCCCTGAGTGGCCCTTGTCAGGGCTTACCATTGATAGACCAGACTGTGTTCATCATTAGATATACACCTAGACATGTTCATTCAACCCTGGTACTGTATATTCTAATTTAGATTCACCAATCACGAGTTAACAAGAAACAATGTTTCTACTAGTATTACAGCATGACAGTAGATATTCAGGAATAACAGCACTATCCACTTCATGCCTCGAGTTTATTGTGTATTGTTGAACACCATTTTCAATGACAGAGGATTCTTTCACATATTTGGCACAGAGACCATTATCAGATGCAGTAGAGATATTTATCTTCGGGTCAAGCTATACCAAAAAACAAATCCAAGATGGCAGCTCTGATGTCCTCACAATAATTATTTCATAATGGTGCCTCTCTCTTCCCTCAGGCCTGCTTGGTTTAACTGGGACTGAAATCATTTTCGGGGAAACATACTGAGAGTCAATTCCCCTATCTTACTAATTAAAAGAAGTGTTATATATCACAATATATATGATACCATAGCATTGCAGAAGCTACAGGTATCAAGCCAAGGTTCAATCATGTGTTTTCTATTCAGGCACAGCCATGAGGGGATGTAAAGGATTTTGTAAAATCGTGGCTAAATATGGAAATAAATGCCTAATGATTATTCGAGGGTTTGAAAGAAAGAGAAGAAAGCTATTCCTCTTTCAAATAATACATCAGATGAAAAAATGTTTCTTGGGGAGGGAGAGAAAACTCCACGCCAAAGTATTATTTCTCTTCTACTTCTGAAATTGTAGGACTATGTTCATTATAACTGTGGGATAGGTGTTCCATTTGCCACGACCATGTTCCATTTCATATGTTTCCGACAGTTCGGCAATTCGTTAACTGCGTGATCTGATCATCTCCTGGCTATCAAATCATTGATGGAATAATCGAGTAGGACAGTTCGGCATTTTAACACTGTCGGAATAAGCACTATTATGGGCGTGGTTAATATTGCCATTGACTGCCTGGGTGATAAAAGTTTAAGTGAACTTGTGGCCTTGACATGCATGGTTAAACGGCAAGACAGGCTAAACATACCCAGCCTGAACAGAAAAGAGAAACCACATACATCAATGTCATGAACAATCACCGGAATTTAGAGCAATGTAAAAGTTCAGCCGAAATATAATTCAACTGAGCGGAACGAGACTGAATCTTCAGGGATATATTTTGCCGCTTCTGTCTATGATTTCCAACTTTTCGAAACGTCGGCACACTATTTTGAAATGTTTCTTCGCGAGAAGACATGTAATCAAATTAAATTAAAAACCAATTCTTCTCCGATTCGAAACTGATCTGCTAGATTGAAACTTAGTCTGTAATATATTGACTTTTCAATCTGCAAGATATTCATTTTATAATCGTTTGCGTCTATTTCAAATTATTCCAATCTAATGAATTAAATGTTTCATATTTATTGTCGCACTGTATCATATACACGTATAATTCACATACTCTATAAAACTGGTAACCATCTTATGCGTTTTCCATTCCCAGTTGTGTCATGCTCTGAGGATCAAATCCATGGGACGGAATATCTGAAAGATACCTTCTCCAGGCTCTGAGAGTGTCTAGACATCCATGCACGCCTACGCTCACACAAAATCTGATCAAATATAAACAATTCAAACTTGATTGACGGGCTTGTTAATTTCAAATATACTTCACTGTGATGGTGATATGCACACGCCCACTACTTAATCGCAGACGTCACACCGATGTCGATTTCTATGGTGTTCTATTTGTGCCAATTTGATCTCGCGCGTCGACTTGCAAAAGTCGACGCACGACGCACAACGCGAAAAGTCGACGTTGTGTTTTGAAACGCGACGTCGCCCTTTCCGTCGCGCATCGCGCGTCGACTTTTACAATGTTAAAGAGATAGGCCAAAACTCGACGTCGTGTTTCAAAAGTCGACGTCGCCTTTTGGCCTATCTCTTAGCATTGTAAAAGTCGACGCGCGACGGAGAGGGCGACGTCGCCTTTCAAAACGCGACGTCGACTTTTCGCGTCGCGCGTCGTGCGTCGCCTTTTTGAAGAATCAAACGTCGCGTTTTAAAAGGCGACGTCGCCCTCTCCGTCGCGCGTCGCCTTTTGCAATGTTAAAGAGATAGGCCAAAACTCGACGTCGTGTTTCAAAAGTCGACGTCGACTTTTGCCCTATCTCCTAACATTGTAAAAGGGCGACGTCGCCTTTCAAAACGCGACGTCGACTTTTTCCGTCGCGACGCGCGACGGACATTTGCGTCGCGCGTCGCCTTTTGGTTTACAAAAGTGCGCATGTCTGGGGAGCATGTATTACTATAATGTTCACAGCTGTGATTTTCGATTCTTGTAGCTCCTGACCGGTGTTGGTAATTTGGTGAGAATTTACTGCAAGATAGCAAGAATGACAAGATATTTTGCATGCATGGAGACTATGTACAACATAATATATTTGTTTCGCTGTCTGAAATGTTTATTTTTTTGCTGATTCATTTTCGAACACTGGTACCTGTATTCCACAAAATGCACATCCCTCAATCGAGAGGATAATTCGCATCTATTAGCGTGTCAATGTGTTACTATTTCGCCGGACTAATACGTAATTAAATTCAAGTTTTCAATAATGAACAAAAGTGTATGTAAGTAACTATTTTGCAGGATTAACAGTAACGACTGGGAAACAGAGGGAAAATAATTAATCGCTTGTGTAGCTCAATGGAACTGCGATATCTTACATTCTGGAGACATCCTGATGAATGTCTCCTGATAAAACGCGCCACGTTGCATTTTATCTCGAATCATTCAACCCTTTTTAATAGCAAGGCTTTGTTTTCTGCCATTTTAGACTAGTGACTAAATGCTGTCAAAGTAAAGGTGAGGTGTGGGGTCATTTTACTTTCGTTTTCGGCCGGAAAACAGTAAGATCCCACATTTCCTTTGTGCTACACAAGCTATTAATTAGTTTTTCTCTGTTTTCCAGTCGTTGCTGTTACTCCTGCAAAACTGTTACTTACATAAGCTTTTGGTTCATTATTGGAAACTTGAATTTATTTTACGTATTAGTCCGGCGAAATATGAACACATTGACAAGCTAATAGATGCGTATTGTCCTCGCGATGGAGGGGTGTGCATTTTGTGGAACACAGGTACCAGTGTTCGAAAATTAATCAGCAATATAACATATCTGACACCGAAACAAATAAATTATGTGGTACATAGTCTCCATGTATGTTAAATATCTTGCTATTCTTGCTTTGTTGCAGTAAATTCTCAGCAAATTACCAACACCGGTCAGAAGCTACAAGGATCGGAAATCGCAGATGTGAACTTTTTGTTGTTTTGTTTTTTTTCGTTCGAAATTAACACCCCAAATCACAATACAACGAAACAATACGAGACAGAACAAGACTATATGATAAGATACAATACAATAAAATGCAAAATAATACCATACATTACAATACAATATATTACAATTCAACATATTACAACTCAATACATTACAAAACAATACAATTCTAAACAATACCATACCATACAGTACGGTGAAATATACCATAATACAACACATCACAGTACAAACACACATACACCTTTACATAAAAGAAGAAAGTTAACAAAGATTGTGAATTTTATATAATACGTTTGTACAACGTATAGTGGCAAACTTCAATTGATAATTTGATTGATAATTTATTGTGTCTCGTGAACAATATGGAATACATGCTCCCCAGACATGCGCACTTTTGTAAACCAAAAGGGCGACGCGCGACGCGAATGTCCGTCGTCCGTCGTCCGTCGCCCTTTTAAAAGGGCGACGCACGACGCGAATGTCCGTCGCGCGTCGCCCTTTTTAAAAGGGCGACGCGAATGTCCGTCGCGCGTCGCCCTTTAAAAGGGCGACGCGCGACGGAAAAGGGCGACGTCGCGTTTTGAAAGGCGACGTCGCCCTCTCCGTCGCGCGTCGACTTTTACAATGCTAAGAGATAGACCCAAAGACGACGTCGACTTTTGAAACACGACGTCGAGTTTTGGCCTATCTCTTTAACATTGTAAAAGTCGACGCGCGATGCGCGACGGAAAGGGCGACGTCGCGTTTCAAAACACGACGTCGACTTTCCGCGTCGCGCGTCGTGCGTCGACTTTTGCAAGTCGACGCGCGGGATCAAATTGGCACAAATAGAACACCATAGATTTCAGTTCACTTCGATTGATTAGTTCGAAGTGTCAAAGGCTGAAGACGGTATCTTCCAGATATTCTGTTCCAGGATTTGATATTTAAAGTAGTTGCGTCAACTGCCTGGACGGCGGGAGACTCCCTCCCCCAAATATTGTTAGCAAAACCAAAAACACACGCGCACGACACAAAAGCAAACAAAAACAAGGCAGAGAAAGAAAAAAACGATAGAGTGAAGTGAATAGACATATATCTGTATTTAATTCAGATTTTACTCTCCATGCAATTAGCATGCGGGGAACAAGAAAAAAATTCATTCACATTCATAAGGTGAACTTTTTTCGGCTCCCTAACTAGTGGGAAAAAATCTGTCTAAATCATTGCAGAATCTTTTAAAACAGGGCTATACCACCAAGCGCTTTCAGTTCTCCAATTTAGCGATACATACGGGCGTAGCGTGCAAGATTTATGGCGTTCTTGTGTTTAATTCCGCATAACCGGGGGCTAGGGAGGGAATGAACCCATGTTAGATGCTCATTGTGTCCATATGAACAGCCACAATCAAAGCGTGACAGATACATCATATTTTAGATAACGACTTTACAACGAACATTATATGGATTAAGAATATTGATCAGATACGGATTTGATATTTTTGGAACTATTGACGCTTCTCTCTTGCATTTGTATGTATATACATTTTTCTTCTTAAATTGGTCTTAATGCTGTTATATGAATCAGCTTTTGGATTATGGGCGCGGAATTTCTTTAATGGACGACGGCTGAATATTGATTGACGGATTACACGCTTGTATTTCGATTTAGATGATATTTAATATTTAAATTATTTATATTTCCATCATCCATTACTTGGCGGTGAATATCTGAAAAAAAAAATGTTGTGAGAAACAACAAAACAGGCAAAACAAATAGAGTTTGCACAGGCGAAGATTTATTGTTTTATTACCCGGAAATATGCTAGAACACGTCTCCGGGCATGTAAGACCCCTGGAGCTTCCGGGTCATAGGCGGCCCCTGGACCCTCGCCCATTGTGTTGTGATTGTTTTCTTAACACACGTATTCGTCATAGTGTGGGATTGAAGAATTTCCCCCAATAAACAGCGCTGAACTTCACATCATGATTATCTCCATGAATTGACCGTTGAGCCAGGCCCCGTGGCGCTCCCGCGGATTGACCTGGGGTGTCGTGCACACTCCAGGTCATGGTAAGAATAGGCCTCAGTCCCTCAGAGAGCTTGTGGAAAGAGGCAACTAATTGGGGCACCCGTGGGGTTTCCGAGTGTGAAAAGGAACAGGAACCAGACGCCGTGATATGACTGAAATATGTTGATCCAGGGCAGGGATTTCCAAGCCTTGGCCAAACGGCCTGTGACTGCTGTGTAAGCATCAATGAATGGTAACTTTTGGACCGGGTGCCGGTGAGCTGGGTGTATAAGTAAATACATGGATGGACAGCTGCCTGTGCAGGGGCTATACTTATTTCAGTACGATCGCAAGCCTCTTCACTACACCCATCGTCCATTAAAGAATATCCGCGTCCATAATCCAAGGACCTATTCCATATTCCATGTAACAGTATTAGCACCAAATTCAAAAAGACAATCATAGTATACATCAACATAGGCTAGTTTCCTGCAAGAGAGAAGCGGTCAACAGTTTTCAATGATGCCGGCAAGACATCATGATGTCCCAAAAATATCAAATCCGTATCACTGATCAGTATTCTTAATCCATAATAATCGTTGTAAAGTCGTCATCGAGAGAATGGTGTATCTCAGTCACGCTTTAATTGTGATTGTTGATATGAGCACCATGAGAATCTTGAAGTACCGTACATGGGTTCATACGACCCCTAGCCCAGGTTAAGCGGAATTAGACACAAGTTACGAAACATACCGCCATAGATTTTGCACGCTACATTCGTATTTTGCTATCAGCATGCAATATGTATTGCCGAATTTGAGAAACTTTGAGTGGAGGCGCTTGGTGGTAGAGCCCTGATTTATAAGTTTCTGCAACAATGCTTTGTGACGTTGATTAAAATCATCACATTTAACACAGGATCTAGGAAATGCTACTAGACAAGATATGTATATGCCATATGCAGGTCCCACTGGAATATTACTGTTCAGAAAGGGATAGTTCACAATGTCGAAAGTTTAATCATCTCTTTTGTCATAACGTCGACGAGAGAGAAGATCCGCTTCATTTCTATAGCGATATAGATCTAAATATGATGTGCCTGTAGGGCTATCTGTAGTTTCCTTCAAATCCAGTGAAGGTGGATATATATCCTTCACTGCGTCATTCATATAGCGATTATCCACAGCGAGAAGATCGTCTATATAGCGGTTGGTGAATGGGATGGAACGGGCTTTGAATGGATCGATTTTGTGAAAGCGCCTGCATATAGTCATATTCATAAGAGAATGATAGGTCTTGTATGTAGTACAGCTGAAGAATGCTTTATGGCTTCCGACATCAATATATCTACGATCAGTTTTCTTGAACACATACACTATTAATGAACTTAGACGGTCAATAAGGTCCTGATGAGGGATTGTAGTATAGAGAGTCCAGAAGTCTTCCTCAATCGTTTCACTGGCTGCACTATCGACACTAGATGTCTCTACTTGGATCATCAGATCTAAACATATACGACTGTGCAATAAGGTCGGAGCATGCGGATTTGTTCTTTTTCCCACCAGTAAAATTAGGGTCTGTTCAGCTTTGGCTCGAACATCCGACCGTCCGCGGATATCCAAGGTTCTCGCGGCGGCCGTGCCTCCTCTCAGGCGCCTGGAGAGCACTTCCTCTCCCACCGAGCGTATTATTCAAGGGTTCGTGGGTGGAATTTTAGAGCTTGAGGAGATATGTGGAGATGATCTAAAACGATTTAAACCGGTTACAGATCAAGAAGCTGCCACTTAAGCTCGGAAAAACAAGAACACGGCCAGTAAATGTCAATTAATAAAAATATTATGAATCGATTGTTTTCGTATAGCCTTAGTATTGACCTTCGGGTCGCCGTATTGGCCCTCGGCCTGCGGCCTCGGGCCAATACGGCGACCCTCAGGTCAATACGAAGGCAATACGAAAACAATCGATTAATAACATATAATATACTGTCTAACTTTTCGCAGTATTCCAGTTGTTTGTCTCACTTTCGTGCACATGGATTCGATATGTTTGTCCCAGGTTAGACTCGGGGTCCATGAATACACCTAGATATTTGTGCTTACTCGTTCCAGTTCTGCATTATTAATCTGTATATCAGTGGGTCTGGATTTGTTTAGTCTCTTTGGAGTGCCAAATAACATCCATTTGCGTTTGGAGATGTTCAAATGCAGCTTGTTGTCTTGAAACCAAGAGGTGGCACAACGCAAATCTACTTCGATATTGTTCTTGATGTCCGTGGCTGTATATAATAGGACAGTATCGTCCGCGTACAAGATACTTTTGGAATTGGCAATACATTGATTAAAATCATTGATGTAGATTATGAATAAAAGAGGGCCAAGTATCGATCCTTGTGGCACTCCACACTTGACATTAAGATTGTCAGATATTGCATTATCAAACTGTACACACTGGGGTCTGTCCGAAAGATAATTCTTGAACCACATCTGTTCTTTCCCTCTGACATCCAGACACTCTAGACTATAGAGAATAGTGCTGGTGTCTACTGTATCGAAAGCCTTTCGAAGGTCGAGGTATACAGCAGCTGTTAGCTTTCTTTTGTCCATATTTTGTAGGATGAAATCGCTGACATCGGTCACTGCAGTTGTTGTTGAGTGCCTTGGTCGAAAGCCAGATTGCTGTTCACTCAAAATGGAATGCATTTTCAAATATGTTTGTAGTTGCACGTGAACTGCCCGCTCAAACAATTTCATACACACAGGCAGAATAGAAATAGGTCGATAATTTGTTGGACTTGTTGGGTCGTCTGTCTTATGCACCGGTGTTACGCGTGCTTTTTTCCAATCCTCTGGAACGATGCCACTTTTCAGGAAGGCATTCATTACGAAAGTTAGTGGTCCGGCTAACTCTTCCGCGGCATCCTTTAACAGTCTTGCGTTAATGCCGTCAAGTCCAGTTGATTTTCCTCCTTGGAGTCGTTTTAGTTCACTTTTGATAAAATGTTCCGTTATATCCTTAAATTTGAAAGTTTTTTTAAAGTCAGGATAGGGATTTTTTATCTGTACACCAGCTGAAAAACAGGAAAACACCCCTGATCGTTTAATATAATTCCACCGGGTTTACAAGACATTGTCTTCTGGATCCTCAGAGTACATCCTTGGAAAGTTTCGTCACTCAATTCATTCTGGTTGGAAACCGGGAAATTATATGGGGAAATGCTAGTGACTTTCGTCACATCTTCACTGTTTCGGTGGGAAATTTAAGCCGTACGACGTCGGACATTACAGGTTAGTTTTTCTAGGTTTTTAGCATTTAGCGTTTACTAGGTTACCCCATGTTAAGGCGTTTACTCCATCAGACGCCCATGGTGCTCATCCATTAAGACCAGACGAGTTGTTTGAGCTTATCTGTCATCACAGCTTAAGCCGGTGCTCGGGCCGTGTGGATACTTCATAGTCTCCACATGAACATCTGCAATAAAAGCGCGTCTGAGATACTAAGGATACGTCCGAGAATGCACCGTATTCTCGGGTCTGAATGTTAGGTGTCGTATGGTTGTTTTTTAGTCGCCAGTTTCCGTCAATTTTTCCCATCTCTTGCATATCGCTCCAATTTCGTTACATCGTCACTGTGTGCCCGTGCATATCAATTTACATCTTGCTGGCGCATAATACATTCAGAATGATATGACGGGTTGTCACAAACTAATCTGTGTCCCACTGGATTTCAGAATGGAATAAACCAGCAACACTGATATTCTGTAGAAAAATTATTCTGTAGAAAAATTAATTAATCATAGTCAACCTAAGAATGCGACTAATAACGCAGCAGTCGACCTTCTAATACGACCCCAATATCAATCAAATACTTTTCAGACTACCCGATTTCCGAAATTCATTTCATTAGGAGTCCTGCATTTAGTGCGAACATTGAATTGTTTTAAGTTCTGTCTGTTAACTTGATCTTGAACTTGAAATCCATTCAGTCTAATTTGGCATAGTTTAAAAAGTTCGAAATCTTGATATCCCAGAAATACAAGAATAATATTAATCGCGCACAACTCAATTCATTGCCTTGTTTACATCACGCCAACACACCCGTTCCAGTTCCATTAAATGCAGTACCGGTACCGACGAAATTATCGACGTGTACCTGTCCAAGTGCACCTCCTGTATCCACGTCACACACGGGTATAACTGTAGCCACCAAGCTTTCTCAGGATAAACACCATCACTGGCTTGATCCTTTTCAGCATGATTTCCTATAGTAACATCAGGACATGGAATCTCTCTAGACACACAGTCAAATCCCACGGTACACCGCACACAACAGCTGGCTCTCCCTGCAAAGCCGTCACCCAGAGCTCTGTCTCCACCACACAAACACACTATCTGGAATCGCGCACATTCCCGAGGTTTGATAGTCGATCAACGCCAAACAAGTTAATTCATATTCAAACTTGACCATCCGCAGATATGACAAACTTGTGGTAACATTTCTCCCACTTGACATGTACAAGCGCAGGAATACAAATTATGCAGCAACTACCGCTCTCCACATGCACAAACTATCGCATATCCAAATAATTTGAACAAAGTTATCGGTCATGATCTTAATACCCGTACCCAATGTACACCATAACAATACATTTCGTGATATAAGACGCCAAGAAGTTAGCAAGTGCTAATGTTCACACCGGATAACCAATGCTTCATATATAACCGACATTAAAACTTCACAATGGATAACCAATTCGTCACACGGGTTCGTTTCCACTGTTGGGATGCGTTTCAGTCAGATTCACCAGCAGGTGGCGCCACCATGTTTCTTTGCAGATAATACTCGCTTGGGATTCCGTTTTAGTCAGCGTTAGTCACAAGCCTGTTTGCTGAACTGTGCAAGATGTTACGTATTATTTTCTTATATAATTTAATCAGCCCAAGGTACATTTGACAAGTAGAAACCATCAACAATATACACACACGGTTTGAGAAATCAAGATGACAGACAATTAGAAAAAGACCAAACCCCCCATACTACTGTGATAGCTATATATGTTCGTTGAACTACCTGGCCACATGACCTTAACGCGATGGGCGCACAATGAAAGGAAACATATTTTTTGTTGGTTTTTGAAGTCTTAGTCATTGATCCATCTAGCCAACCTATTTTCAAAATATTGCATATTTAATTTCGCAATCTTGCAATAATATGAGATATCTATGAAAAGCTATCACACGCGGATGATGATTCCTACATCTACATTATTCAGATAAATTTTAGTCGCCAACAATATTAAATTGCAAATTAAGTATCTCTTATTGTAGTCAAATATCGCGATTTTCGAACTCAGTTTTAAATTGTCATCCACTGCGAGAGATAGATAGATGTTTTTGAAGACTCCTCGAAAAACATTTGTAGTATGTCACACTCTCACAGCATGTGATATAAATGACGCAGTGAAGGATATATATCCGCCTTCACTGGATTTGAAGGAAACTACAGATAGCCCTACATGCACATCATATTTAGATCTATATATCTATAAAAATGAAGCGGACATTCTCTCTCGTCGACTTTATGACAAAAGATATGATTACAATTTCGACATCGTAAACTATCCCTTTCTGGACAGTAATATTCCAGTGGGACCTGCATATGGCCTATACATATTTCGCCTAGTAGCATTTGCTAGATCCGGTGTTAAATGTGACGATTTTAATCAATGTCACAAAACATTGTTGCAGAAACTTTTAATACAGGGCTATACCACCAAGCGCCTCCACTCAAAGTTTCTGAATTTGGCGATACATATCGCATGCTGATAGCAAAATACGAGCGTAGCGTGCAAGATCTATGGCGTTACGTTTCGTATCTTGTGTCTAATTCCGCTTAACCCGGGGCTAGGGGCCGTATGAACCCATGTACTTCAAGATCCTCATGGTGCTCATATGAACAGCCACAATCAAAGCGTGATTGAGATACACCATTCTCTAGATGACGACTTTACAGCGATTATTATGGATTAAGAATACTGATCAGCGATACGGATTTGATATTTTTGGAACATCATGGTGCCTTGCCGGCATCATTGAAAACTGTTGACCGCTTCTCTCTTGCAGAAAACTAGCCTTTGTTTATGTATGCTATGGTAGTCTTTTTGAATTTGGTGCTAATACTGTTATATGGAATATGGAATAGGTTTTTGGATTATGGACGAGGATATTCTTTAATGGACGACGGCCCTGTTGGTTTTTCACCATTAACCACCCACTGCGCACGACAAATCAGTACTTCCTACATTTTTCCATTTCTAAAGAAATTACAATATTGTTTATCTTAGCGGAGCTATGCCATATCCAACTGCGATAAACTAGTGGTTGGCGAGCTATTCCTTTATTCCATTCGATAAGAACATACAATAGGCGAGATTGTGCGCTTTTTTGTACAAGTGTGAAACACACTTCAGAAGCTGAAGATTTTGTGATATAGAGCTAATTGATCAGTGCCACACTGTCCAAGGGATTGCGTATAGACGTGACGTACCCAAAATAGTTGAACGAAAATTACCCCAAATATATGAGTCAAAATGTAATTTGATAGATATCGACTTGCAGCAAAATGACCATCTAATGTCAAAAACAGAATAGTTCCCGGATTCCTGATGTAAATGCTCCTCTTATTTGTACAACGGATTTATTTCTCCAAATTATAGACGAAAATACCGTTTCAGCGGATATTCGGAGATACTCCCTTTACTGAGTTAACACGTACAAGACTTCCGTTCATTTGTAGATATTGCATAATTATTAATTTCTTGACGGTTCTCGAAGGTTTGATAATCAAATCGACTTCGGTTGAGAGGCCAGGAGTTCGAATCAAGGCAGGAACACTCACTTTTGTCGACTTTTGCATTCGTTTTTAAAGCTCACCTGTTTACAGCGAGGTGATACCTTGGTGGATTTCATTGAAATTACAAGCGTCTGGTCCGTCATTCATACTTCTGTCGTCGCAATTTAGGATGTGCAGGGACCGACCTCGGGAACAACTTGTCCACCAGCGGAATCCATGCATACACGGGTTTGAATTACAAGCGTTTGGTCTGTCATTCTTAATTCAGCTGTCGTAGTTTAGGATGTGCAGGGGCCCGGCCTCGGGGACAACTTGTCCACCAGAAGAATCCATGCATACACGGGTTTAAATTACAAGCGTCTGGTCCGTCATTCATAATTCAGCTGTCATAGTTTAGGATGTGCAGGGGCCCGGCCTCGAGAACAACTTGTTCACCAGCAAAATCCAGGCATACACGGGTTTAAATTACAAGCGTCTGGTCTGTCATTCTTAATTCAGCGGTCGTAGTTTAGGATGTGCAGGGGCCCGGCCTCGGGGACAACTTGTCCACCAGCAGAATCCATGCATACACGGGTTTAAATTACAAGCGTCTGGTCCGTCATTCATAATTCAGCTGTCGTAGTTTAGGATGTGCAGGGGCCCGGCCTCGAGAACAACTTGTTCACCAGCATAATCCAGGCATACACGGGTTTAAATTACAAGCGTCTGGTCCGTCATTCATAATTCAGCTGTCGTGGTTTAGGATGTGCAGGGATCCGGGCTTGGGTACAACTTGTCCACCGCCAGTTTAAACGGTATTTTTCCCCATTCCAATGTTCTCATTAGATTGCTCTCCTTCTATTATTCTCTAGTCTTTCTCTGCTTTTCGTTCTGTTCTTCACATGGTGAAAGATTGCCATACATATTTTGAGAGTTCATCCTCCTTTGCGAATCTGTACCGTGACGACAGTGCAACATATTGCAATGCTCAAGTTTTGAGATGGTGAAAAATGTGTTCATAATTATAAAACTACTACTCTAAAGTTAACGTTACATACGAAGAGAGATGTACACTGGTCCAAATCAGATCAATTTTTGCCACATAATTCAAACCTGTAATACATCATACATTTTGGAGCTCGACTAGCATTCTAGCTCTACCAAAACCTCCGCGTATTGACTAACTTAATTTCCGCACACAGGAGAGTTCCAATTTCTCTGGCAATGTTTTGTAACCCAAATCATTCGTATTGGGTTGTAACCCTCAAAATTTGTCCGCGAGCACAGAAAAACGCCGCTAAACAAGAGGCTGTAACGTCCGTTCCTTCAAAGACATAGGTGTCTAACAGTGCGATTTTTCAGCGATCTGATACTACAGACGCAAGAGAGAACCAATTCTGTGCCAATCTCAATTGGGGGAAATCAATCAGCGAGTGTTACACTGATCATCTGGAGTCTCTGATTTCAGGAGAATGACAGACTAAGCGAATCTATTAGAGTAATTAGATAGAAAAGTACATCTACATGTATATCTTAACACAATTTATTAAGGAGCTGTTAGAGGGAAATTATCCCAATGGACATAATATACACGTACACATATAATTCACAACCACGTGTGTATTCACCACGGCAATATATGTCCAGTTAAATAAACAGATGATAACCCAATATTGTGGATAAGACAATTTGAAAATTGAAATAAAGTTTTTGATCATACAGTTTTGGGTCTGATCATACAGTTTTCGGTTTGAAAAGAGAGAGGTCACTGGACAAAACCGAATATGTGGATAAATTAACCACAATATATGATACTAGTATTATATATTTATTTTTTTATCGGCAATCTGGTAGCGGATTTGTCAGACAATCAAATGATTGCATAACGCTAGTGAGCTAAGCGAAAGAGCCTATATAAGGGTTTCTTGCAAGGAGACCTATAAATTATTTATCACTTTGTCCCACAAATCGTGAAATCATGTTCGTACAACGGTAGATATGGTCCGCCTGCAGCATTTAACAAATATCATCTTTTCATAGCGTACTTTATCTGAAAACAATCCCTCCACCCTTGTGATTAAATATCATCTGTAGATATTTGGGCTGGCGAGCTCCCGAGGTATAAAGCCACATTTTCTGATTTGCTGGATCCCCGTACTGATAATGATCATTAAAAGGTCCGAGTAAATATATAGCGATACGTGTGAATTCTGGTCGATGTATTTCAATACAATTTCAAGGTGATGATAATATATACACATCAGGCAGTTATAATGAACTCCATAATCTTCGCAGGCATGCTTTCAATCTTCCATCGGTCACATTATCAGCTACACAGCGACGCCACATGCTAGACATTTTGTACAGAAATTGTGTGCCAATTTGAAAAATGAATGGATAAAGAACGCCGTCCTGCTCTTACATCAAATGCTTTCATTTAGTGTTAGTACTGCGACAGCGTGGTCACTACTGCGGACAGCGTGGTCACTTGGAAAGGAAGTCAAAATGTACATAGTGATCTTCACCTGTATTCACATCATGGGCTTTTACGGTCATCTCAGTACCCCCGTACAGGACGTTTGCCTTGACCTCTCGTTTCCTTTCTCCACTCAGATCTGGCATTGGGACTCTCATCGTCCCTACGTAGGTGCAGGATGGGTCTGTTATGTAGGTTGTTGATTTTTTCGACGAACGATACACCGGTAATTTAAGTCCTGTCTGCCCGGTCTCCGAAGGGTGGTAGGTCCTTGTCTCAGACATCTGCCCCAGAGTGACCTCTTTGCCCATTTCTAAGAATGGTTGAAATAGGTTTCTGCACACTTTCCTTCCCTCAATGTCATGGCAATGTTTTTGGTCGTGTTTTGATGCATCGAAATTTGCCCGAATCTTGAAGCCGTATGTATAGGCAGAGAGCCGAACGTTGATCGTTTTCGGTTCGTGTCCGAAGATGACCGCCCCCTTCAGCACAGCCAGTGAGGCGTCTTCTGGTACGATAACCCGGCATTTTGGCAAAGCGGCTTTAATTCTCTCTTGTAGCAATGGTGACTCAGAAAAACCTCCCACCATCAGGATCGTTTTGACATTGGCACAGTTCGGTGACTGAATGAGGCCGGCCACATGTTCAGCAATCCTGTCACACGTCGGAGTAAAGAATGATATCATCTTGTCGTTGCTCACCTTCAGTTTATTTCCACGGAATGTTACTGCCTTGCCAAATCCAAGATCATCGAATGTTCGTCCGGTTTCGAGATAGAGTTCTTTCAAACTGCCCGGGATGTTGAGGATTAAATCTTTGCCTGTCTTTGACGAAACTCGACGTTTCTGCATCTCGAACGACCTCTCCATGTCCAGCCAATCATCGCGATTATTCGTACGGAAATTCATCATTGGTCCTTGTCCGAAAACTTTGATTAGAAAGTTGTTACAAAACAGGTCGTCGACTTTAGCGCCACCCCAGTCACCACCATTGGCGCTATAGAGCTCTCTCAGCTTATTACCAGGTTCTACCTGATGTACAGCTATATCCACCGTCCCACCTGAAAATGTAAATGATGCATATATAAGTGCTACAACATTATTCATGCGTCGCTTTGGTTTCAACTCTTATCACTTCGGGTAGGTGAATTTAAATATGCTTAACTCACAAGAGTGATAATTGATTAGATGTAACTGCCCGATAATATCGGAAGATACTCAACCATGTCACGATCCTCAAATCTAAATTAGAGACGATTCTTTTTTCGATTGAATTTCAATGCTGTTTACGAGAGTATACTTATCTCACCTTTGATTGTGGTAACGAAACCCCATAAATACATTTACTAGATCAGGATAACATGTAACTGTCTCTGGCCTGGCTTATTCGGAACCTGTCCAGCCCTGGGTGGGTGGAGGGATTTCGCCGACCCCTGAATATATTTCTTCCCCCTTGAGTCAAGCGGCTGAAACTTACCACACTATACCCTTGCGTCAATCTGTACTACATCATGTAAGTTTCAATATGGCCGCCATGGTGACCTCATGATGACGTCATGTTCACAAAAACATTTTTGAACGATTTTTCGAATTTTGTATTTCGGTATTTTCTTCGCAAAAACTGCATGAAAAATTAGTAAATAATAATCTGATGTGAAATAAAATAGTCTTTGGCGACTTTTCTTCGCAGAAAACAGGAATTTTGAAGAGAAATTACGAAAACATCAGTTTTCTGGTGCCCCATATGGTCGCCATTTTGAATTTTCTCATGATCCTTTGCTCAGGGGCTTATGCAATAGGTTCAAAATGACACCAATATGATAAGCTACAATGTCACGGAGTATCAGCTCACAAGTTCTTGTCGTTCCGGGGAAAGGTTAGAAAATTTGGTAGCCCACCCCAGGCCTGGCAGGTTTAAGGATATATGATCAGAAATCTCACCTCCGGCATCGATGACCATATAGCGTGCACCAGTTGAGTCAATATCTACATTGCCTTCTGTGTCTCCGAGTGCCTTGCCTGTCAAAGATCTGCAGTATATGGACGCAGTTTCTGGTTCCAGAGATATGGTTATATGATCCTTGTCGATGCCAGCCTACCAAGTAATTTTCAGAGTATGCTTGATGAATAATTCAGATAGGAAGTAAGCATTACAGTTAGCTTTAATCGGAGTTAGCATTCTGCAGAACTTTCTGCATGAAAAGAACGATGGCATCTCAACGTTGTAACAAGGGAAGTTTGGACCATTTCACAATGTCCCGAGACAAGAGTCTTGAAGGATGGGACAGCTAGAGTGTCTGATTTTATTACAAAAATATAAGGGGATGAAAAGGGGTGAAACACAGAGCGAACGGTTTACTGTGATTTTCCGTGAGAAATCTACTCTGCTCGTTGAAAGTCGCCGTGATTATGCCTTAATTAGTCCTTTGGTCTCCGTTCCAGGTTTCTTACTGCTATATAAATAATCATTTGGGTCACCCTGGCGTATCATTCACACCCATGACGATGAGCGAATCATTATTTCGAAATTG
>JAVTVY010042932.1:0-17676 GCA_036873755.1 Hanleya hanleyi | reverse complement strand
CTATTTATACCCTATGAGGCATTCCAGACCATTCTGCCAATCAAGAAGCTTCTAGAATACACACCATTACCGCATCATCTAACCTAGATACAATTTACAATAGCCTTCCAGAAAGCTCCAAGTGGCTGACCCACATAATAGTACGTAAACAAGCTTGTGTCAGCCCTATATTCGAGAAACATCCACAATGTCTAATAATAGACTACAATACCATGACAGTCCCCCTCTTAAAAAAAAGAAAGTTTCAAATTTGGAACTTTCTTGACAATCTATATTACAACAGCATAAATGTTGACAAACATATGTACATTATATGCGAGACAAACAATCAGCAATCAAATTGTCCTTGCCCTTAATACATCTGATTTCAACATTGTATTCTTGTTTGATACATCAAACTCCATCTCAACAATCATTGATTTTTGTTTTTCATCTTATGAAAACAAATGGATTGTGATCACTGAATACAGTAATTGGCAATGATGAGGAAGTAACATAAACATCAAAATGTTGTAAAGCCAATATCATTGCCAAACGTTCTTTCTCAATTGTAGAATAATTTCTCTGATGTCAAATTTACATGAAAAATAACATATTGGGTGATCTACACCATCTATACCTTCTTGTAACAAAACGGCACCAGCAGCAACATCACTAGCATCTACAGCCAGTTTAAAAGGTGAATCAAAATCTGGTGCTGAAAGAACTGGTGCACTCTTGAGTATCGCTTTCAGATTTTCAAAAGCTGATTCACATTCATCGGTCCAAACAAAACTTGCCCTTTTTCTTAAGAGTTGAGTTAAAGGTTCAGTAATATCTGAAAAGTTTGGACCAAATTTTCTGTAGTAACCAGCCATACCCAAGAAATGCATCAGTTGTCTCTTGTTGGTCTTGGAAATAGCGAGATAGCACTAACCTTAGCATCTACAGGTCTTACCTGACACTGACCTACAACATGACCCAAGAATGTCACACGTGCATGTGCAAATTCACTTTTTTCAAGGTTGACTGTCAGCTTGGCGTCACTTAGTCGATTGAACAGTGCTCGAATGCTCTGTAGATGATCTTCCCCTGTATCGCTGTAGACAATGACGTCATCAATGTAAGTCTCACATCCTTCCAACGGTTGATGAGACGCTGGAACGTGGCCGGAGAATTTTTCATTCCAAATGGCGTGATTTTGTACTCCGAAGTGACGAATGCTGATATCTCCTTCGCACGATCTGTCAGTGGAACTTGCCAAAATCCTTTCATAAGATCAAACTTTGTCACAAACTTGGCATTTCTCACTTTATCAATGCAATCGTCAATGTGTGGAATAGGGAATGTGTCTGTTTTGGTCAATGTGTTCACCTTTCTGTAGTCAGTACACATCCTGTAACTGCCATCTGGCTTTGGAACGAGGATACAAGGTGAACTTCAGTTACTATTACTTGGTTCAATGAAGTCATTGTCCAATAAATACTGAATCTCGTTTTTCAGATAGTTTTGTTTAATGGAATTCAAACGATATGGGTGCTGCTTCACTGGATTAGAATCTCCGACATTGACGTCATGTGAAATTTTACCAGTCCGAGTAGGAATATCGGAAACATATATTCATATTGACTGAGCAGAGTTCGCGGTTCTTCCTGACGCGCTGGTTCAAGAGGACACAACTTGGAATCCAAATTAAGTAGAATGTCAGAGTTCTGTAATTTCGCCGCTGTCATGGGCTCTTCACGAGTTTCATTATCATCAGGGTCAGAACTAACTACACTTACAGTGGTGTACAGTACTGTTAGTGCTATCTCTGTCTATGTATAACTTTAACATATTTACATGACATAACTGTTTGCGTTTACGCCTGTCAGGAGTCGGAATTACATAATTAAGGTCACTTAATTTCTTTTCAATGACATAAGGACCATAATATCTAGCCTTAAGTGGATTACCAGGAATAGGCAGAAAAGCCAGTACCTTCTCACCAGGTTTGAAACTTCGTTTAAGGGCATGTTTATCATTCATTTTTGTGCTGACTTTAAATTTGACATGGCCAAATCACATGCTTTAGTCAACCTGATGCGAAAGTCCGACACATATTGTAAGAGGCTTTATGAGTGAAGGTCAATGTCTAGGAACTTTTCCTTTAGCAGTTTAAGTGGTCCTCTAACTGTATGATCAAAGACTAATTCAAATGGACTGAAGCCTAAAGACTCTTGAACAGACTCTCTAATAGCAAACAATAACAAATGTATGCCTTCATCCCAGTCTTTCTCAGTGTCAAAACAATAAGTCCTAATCATGTTCTTTGATGTCTGGTGAAATCTTTGTAATGCGCCTTGGCTTTCTGGGTGGTATGCAGATGATTTGTACTGCTTTATTCCCAATTCATGCACGACTTGTTGAAAATTCCTGACATGAAATTAGATCCCTGATCAGACTGAATGGACTGGGGTAGGCCGACAAGTGTGAAAAACTTAACTAAGGCCTTAACAATAGTTTTGCCTTAATATTCCGTAAAGGAATAGCCTGGTTGATGCACACATGACTGTTAACATGTATTGATTGCCTTTGTTTTTGGTAATGGACCAACTCAATCTATAATCGCCCTACTAAATGCTTCCTCAAATGCAGGGATTGGTTGTAGAGGGGCCTTTGGTATGGTTTGGTTTGGTTTTCCTACCATTTGACATGTGTGGCATGACCTACAAAATTCCTTAACATCTTTCTTTAAATTTGGCCAATAGAAATGATTTAGAATTTTGTAATATGTTTGTTAACACCTAAATGACCTGAAAGAGGTGTTTCATGTGCTAGTCTGAGGATATCTGAACGATATGAATTTGATACTACAATCTGATACTTAACTGCCCACTCATTATCAGGTGACATATTTGGCGGTCGCCATTTGCGCATAAGAACACCATTCTTACAAAAGTAACACACAGGCTCTTGAGTTACATCACACTCATCTACTACCCTGTCAAACAACTTGGAAATGTCCTTGTCACTATGCTGTTCATTAACCAGCAGTGATTTTGTCATTAGAACATTCCAATTTGCTATCAAAATGTGGCTTATCAGCCTCATCATTTAAACACCAAAGTGTCGGCCAAACAAACGTCATCGATGACGTCATTTTTAAGAGACTTCAGACTCCTCAGCCAATTTACTCATGGCTCTAGTAACTGCACAAGCAGGATACAAGCTTTGAATTTCGTCTTCAATTGGATCATGGATCTGATCCAAACAAGGCTTGTCAGTTACAATCGGGTTAACCCCGACCTTATCTCTCGCCAGATCATTTCCAAGAACTATTTGAACACCCTCAAATGGTAAACTACCTTTGATACCCACCGTAACAGGCCCAGAAATCAAGTCGGAAGACAGATGAACGTTATGGATCGGAACGGGTGTATAATTGACAGAATCTACCCCTTTGATCAGGACATTACTGCCTGCAGATGAGTCAGCAAACGGCAAAGTATCTGCCAGCAAAAGAGACTGGGACGCGCCCATGTCTCGCAAAATCTTCACAGGAGTAGCATTAGACAAATCACTTGAAAGTGACACAAAACCATTGTGGATAAATGGTTCAAAAATCTCCATAACAGGATTTGAAAAACTGTCAACCTTACCTTTGATAGAACTAATAGGAACAGTGTCCCTGGTCATCTTAACGTCATATACACTATGAACGTCACTAACCTGCTTGGGTATAGATCTTTAAGTGAGGAAACCACTGGGCTTGATCTTGTTGTTTTCTTTTCAATTTAAAACAATTAGCCATTAAGTGGCCTTCCTACTTACAATAATTGCAAATGGGAGATTTATTTTGAGTGTTAAAAGTGGGTAACTAAGACTTAGTCTTTGACCTTTGTAACTGGGGTTAAAAGTTTTAGGCCCTGAAAAGAACTGGGTTTGTTACCTGGGAGATTAGACTGGAATGAGCTTGGCTTAACAGCATTGACAAATGATAATTTGTGTGTCAGAACGTATTCGTCAGCAAACCTTGCTGCCTGATCTAAAGTGTTGGCATTCTTTTCATCAAGAACTGTTCTAATATCACCATGGATACATCTGTTAAATTCCGCTACCAGCATAAGCTGTCTACGGTTTTCAAATTGGTTTAACCGAAGCACACCACCTATGAAATAACTGTTTTTTGAACGAGCAAATTCTACATGAGTGAGAGTTTTCTTTTTCACAACTACGAAACTTTTGTCTATAGGAACTAATTCATAACCTTTAAGGATTAAATCCTTCACTGTGTCATAATCTGATGCTTGCTATACCGTCAATTGAGTGTAAATGTCCTTTCCGATCAAAACACTTTGAAGAAGTAAACTCCAATTTTTTTTTGGCCAGTTAAAATTTTCAGCAATTTTCTCAAAATGCAGAAAGTATTTATCAACTTCTTTTTCCTGAAATGGTGGGACGAGACGTATTTGACGAGCCGCATCAAATTTTGATTGTGATTGTACAGGTGCATGTGCAGGACTTCCATATTCCATATGCTTCATTTCTAAGTGAAACTGTCTTTCTTCCCTTTCTCTAATTCTTTGTCTTTTTCTAACTTTTCTCTCTCTAACTGAAACTGTCTTTCTTTCTCTCTTTCCTTTTTTTCTAACTCTAATTTCTTTAATTCCAGCTGATTTTGCAATTCTAATTTCCTAATTTCCAAATCATCAGCTGTTTCCTCAGTTAAATCAAAATCACTTTCATCCCAGTTTGAATTCCCTGCTGAATGACGGAGTGATGCGCTATTTATACTCTATGAGGCATTCCAGACGATTCTGCCAATCAAGAAGCTTCTAGAATACACACCATTACCGCATCATCTAATCTAGATACAATTTACAATAGCCCAAGTGTCTGACCCACATAATAGTACGTAAACAAGCTTGCGTCAGCCCTATATTCGAGAAACATCCACAAAGTCTAATAATAGACTACAATACCATGACAAAACAGCTGGTCCAAATACCACTTTCTCCAAGGCTGTCCACAGATCAGGGTCTAGGGTGAAGCTTCACGTAGGGTCATGGTAACATCCCAGGCGTGCGAAGAATGGTACACGGTGTACGTAGATGGCGTTGTCTATGTGGATGAGGCCCCCGTCGAGCTCACCGCTCAACACCCATTTAAATTTGGTCCAGCCGTCCCGTAACTGTATTCGATATGGTCACAGCGCGCGAGCAGCAAACATCTTCAACAATGGTGACTTTATCCTCACAGACGTGTAACCCCACCTGGGGTGTAAGGGGAAGGATGGTTCGTAGGACTGGTGACCTGTTTGACCAGACTATGAATGACGCACACACCGACTGACCCGCGTATATTTACACATCATAGCTTCATGACGTCATCCTGGATGTGACCTTTGACCCGGAAGTAACTTTTAACCCGGATGTGACGTCATCGTGACGTCCATGTCACGTCATTGCCACGTCATACCAGACCACCCTGTTTCCACCCACAATGCACAAGGAATTTGCTCTCTTCCAACAACTGATATACCACCCATCCAAGAAAAAATCTCTGGCTTCGACGAAGACATAAAAGTTGCCACAGCCTGTCCGCTGGATACAATTGAAACTATTAGCTACGAGTAAAAGCCTCCCGACAGAAGAGACGGGTGTCGTGTCCATTTTCAGTTGGTACGGACCTGTGACCTGTGAACCAGAAGCGATCAGCGGATGAAAAGTGGAACAGAACTCATAAAGAGAATTAAGGTTTAACGTCGCGTTCAGCAATATTTCAGCTATATTGCGACGATCAATCAAAATCCTAAGTACTCAAGCCAATAACTTAGTAATTCAACACATCAAAACATACACACATTAAAACTTATGCAACAAACCGATTTCTCTCAAATAACGCAAGACACAGTCCTCTCACGCGACTAAAAGATCTTCCAAAGAATCTTACAATCTTAAAATCTATGCAGTCGATAAGTATATCCTGTACACAATTCGAGATGCTCTTTGCTCAATACAGCGGTATCTCACCTCTGAAGGGGCCCGCTCTGCTCTGGTCTATGGACTTTCTCTGGAAGACAACCTGGATCGCATCATACTTGTGGGTGTCGAAAGTCCCAAAGTGACACAAAGTTGAAAGCCAAGCCGAACTTCTTCACGAAGCTTTTGAGCGTTGAAGAAGAAACTTGAGGAACTAAACACACTATGTGAATCTTATGCGATGACCGGTTTAATTGACAAGATGGCGGATACTAGCTTACGAATTATGAGACACCCGGGAAACATTTCCCAGAGCCCAGCGACAGTTAGGTCAACATCAAAAAGAGGACACGGTCCCCTACACACCCACCCAAGACGTTACCAAAATACTGTATCCTCAGCCATTAAAATTTGCGCCTGGCAAAAGGGAAGATCGCATCTCTATAACCCCTCTGGGTATTGCTTCGTCCAACGCAGTGGCAGAATATACCAAGAGTAAGACTACATTTAGCCCAGTGCTCCGGGACTTGGATAAAGAGAGCCACAGCCGAGTCCGATTTATCATTTGTTGAAGATGAGAATTAATGGACAGTCCATGCAGATGTTGATATCCCTATTCTCTTCGAATGCTGAAGAGGGAAGGGATATCGCACGTTGTTCTTGGCACAGGGTCGTTTGGGTCTGTCGAGGCAGGAAAGTACAGACAGAGCGATGCGTCCATCGTGGATGTGACTGTCAAAATTTACAATTATCAGCGATCTTGTCACAGTAACATAATCAGAGGCCAAACTGCGAAAGTATCTCTAGGGTACTGGCGTTCGCGTATTCCCACACTTTTTTGGTTATGTGGACATTGATGACGGCGACATACGGAACATCTGTCTGGTGCAGGAGCTTTTCGGGGAGGACACTACGCTGGCTCATTTGGTTGATTGAGAAAGTTATCTTGAGCCTAATGAATAAATGAGTATCTGTATTCAGTTCGTCAGAGGTCTGCGCAAAATCCTCCAAAAGAATATCTTCCACAGCGACCTGAAGAAAAACAACATTCTGGTGGACAACATTAGACCTATAGTCAAGTTCATCGACGTAGGCATTTCCACCAACAAACAGGGAATCGCGTACAATTAGACCACAGTGCAGATGGAAAATATGACGCATGTGAAGAACCACGCCCCCTCCTCGATCCTGTCTGACATTTACGGCCTTGGACAGATCTACCTGGAAATCAACGAGAAAACAACTATCCCAGGTCTCATCAATGTGACCGAGGCCTGTAGCAATCCGGTTCCAGAAGAAAGGGTTTGCTTAGAGGGTATCACCACCTATTTGGTCGCTATCGCTGAAAGTCAGCAGTCGTTTTAAGTCCACGATAAATTCTCTGCGATTATGAATTGGACGATTGATTTTTTTTTAGGGGGTCATCTCCGAACGCAAAGTTCAAAGAACTTGACGCCTGATAACTTAAGAAGAACAGTTTTTGAATAAAAAAAACAATTCATTCACTCTCATTTCCACATCACTGGAAGTATCACTAAAAAGTCGATTATATTCAGCACTGGAATCGATCCGATATTGTGACACCTCACAGAAAACCACGTAACTACATATATGGACCCTAATTGAAAACGTGAATGCCATGCAATCGAAGAGACGAATATATCACGAATCCGTGCAGCAAAACATTCGGACAGCAAATCTCATTATGAACTCGGATCAACAAGCTTGAATTAGAACTACTCGTATTGGTCGAGATACACGGCGCGCGCGAGCATTCAGTTTTTATCGATTTTGATCGACACAGGAAGCATGTATCTACATACCAGATTAGATGCTCAACCAGTTGACAAGAACACAGAGTACAGCGTCTTCTTCAGCTTTGACATCCTAAGCCCACTCCGCTCCATTCAGAAACGGACGATGCTGATTGGTCGAGAGCCATGTGCGCAAGAGCTTATCGCCAAGTTTAACCACAGTGCAATCAGAGGGTATATCTGGCAGTAGGAGGTATACAATTTGAATGAGAATGAAAAAAGGGGGCCCTTAAATTCAGACAGCTATTTCCATCGACGTCCATAGCTCATTTTGCCTGGTTGGCTCAATGCCAAATACGCTCAACAAAAGCTATATTACCTGCAAAGCCATAAACCCCAAGAGCTGGACTCCTTCCGTTTCATAGCCTATACCCAATTCCCTGCACCAGGTAGGGTTAAGTAGCCAATAATTATTGGCAGTTGTCGTATATCCTAAGGTACACGGTGAATGAATATGATTTAACGTCGCTTTCAACAATATTTCAGTCCTATCGCGAGGTTTGGTTCCTATCCCTTTTCACAGTCTGAAACCACATGCACGGGTAGGGTCCTGTTCCTTTCTACACCACGACAGAACACCTGGGGTAGGATTTTACGGGGAACTCCAGCAGCCAAGTGAATAGATGGCACTGCTACTTGTAGCCAACCTCCCCACAGCGCATGCTCCATTTCGCAGGCTCCATTATCATCCCTGCCACCAATAGCGGAAGTTGACCTTTACTACGTTGCTATGACGTATAGGGGAAACCAACCAACGCACAGTTCAGTTTGAATGCGGCCGAACAACTCCTTTATTGTTGCACATGAGCGAACTACTTTTCATATGCTCTGTCCAGATAAACAGGGGAAATTATCTCCAGATAATTCTTTTTAACGCTAGGTCAACAGAGGTATTATGCAGACTTGAAAAGTAATCGAAATGTTCGGTAAACATCTATTTTACTATATATGATGTCACTTCCGGCGATGTGCGCGAAGGCCCCGAATCCGGTCCAAAAATCTGACTGGTGGCTGGGGTGTTATTAGACCCCCAGCGAGGTGGTTGACTTGTAGCATGCTTTCGACCAACCGGGTAACAATGAAGATATATTAAGTGGCCATTTTGCAAGTATCTATGCAGTTGGATAGAAGGTTTGGGGTGAAAATACTGTCTTCCATTTTCAGGGAACAAAATAATTAGATTGTATATTATTTTTGCAATACATCGTTGGACAGTCTGGAAATCGACCATGTTTCCTTCCCATCGTGCAATGCGCATCACGAGTAACTTTAGCTCAACGTAATGTTGTAAGCAAAAAAATTCAAAAATAAAGACATTTCCGTTTTGCCTTGGCTCTTCGAACGTTTCAGAATAATTCTTTACGTCTTTGTCACCCTTTTGTTCATCTTGACTGGTTCGGATGGGTTGTATAAATGGATCTACAGCCGAGAAATGTTCACTTTCAATACTGAAGCCGCCGGACATATCCTATTGAACTCGTGAAGCATGGGCGACAACTCTTGTTGTACCCGTCTTCGCGCAGGCGTCCTTTGAAACTATCCAGGGATGTATTGCCAAGGGGCAGAGAGAGAGAGAGAGGGAGATAAAATTAAAGTTCAGCAATATTTCAGCTATATAGCGACGATCAAACAAAATTCTAAGTATTAAGACTTAGTACTCCAACACATTAAAACATACGCACATTAAAACTCGTGCAACAAACCGATTTCTCTCAAATAGCCTAAGCCACGGTCCTCCTTCTGCCGACCAAAAGATGTTCCTAAGTAGTCGCTCGATAAAAAGAATGTTTCACTGTGAGATCTTCGTGGCATGGAATACATCTTGAAACTGGCTCTTTTTTTTAGTAAATGTTCGTGAGTTAATTGCGTATGGCCGATTCTACATCGCTTGATCATGGCTTGATCGAAACGTTTCTGGCTGTTCAAATGAGTATAGCCTACATTTTTTTTGGAACACATGAAGTGTGTTATTGATCACAGCATCCCATATTAAGATTGAACCGCTTTCTCACATAAGTACAGATAGAGATCTGAAATCGCTATATGGGATTCCAACAAGATCAACCTCACTTCCTAGGGCTGCCTTAGTCATTCTATCGGCCTCAGTATTACCTTCGATGCCAACGGGACTAGGCAACCAACAAAACACAATATCAATCTGTTGATCAAATCTGCAGTGCAAGGGCGTAGACAAGTTTTGAAGTTTAGGGGGGCTTGAGAGTCTGAGAGGGAGGGGGGAGGGGGTCTTCTCCCTGGCAGCATAAGCTTTTTTTTCGGAAATTTATGGTATATTGGCGCCCACTGGGAGTATTTCAGCGGTATGAGATTGTAACAAATGCACTTTTAATTTGTGCGAAACTACCATGATAACAGTGGTTGAAATGACCATTCAATCCGACAACCTATCCGCTGGATACAAATAAAAACCATTAGCTACAAGTAGAAACCTCCCAACGGAAGAGGCGGTTGCCGTGTCCATCTTCAGTGGGCACGCAGCTGTGATTGATTATCTGAATGAGATGCCTTCTTTTGGTCTAGAGAAATCACAACTGTTGGGCACGATGTCTCATCTGTCCATGCCAGATCTCACATTCTTCAGGCTACCACAACTGTTGAGCCTTCTGCACCTGGACTATATAGTGTTTTACAGAAATCACGTAGTGGAGTACATGTGAACCAGAAGAGATCAGTGGATGAAAAGTGGAACAGAGCTCAAGGCTAGTTTGTCAGTCATTGGCGCAGAAAAATCCTCTACACAATTTGAGATGCCCTTTGCTCAATACAGCGGCATCTCACCTCTGAAGGGGCTCGCTCTGCTCTGGTCTATGGACTGGTCTATGAACAACTAGAAATATCGTCTTCTCAAATTCCAGGGAACTACGGAACACTCGTTCCGATCAAACCGATGGAATGTACACAGTCGACACCATCAACTTTGGTACAGGCAATGATGTGCAGGATGGAGACACAGCATGTGGAATGTCGACAATCGTGCCAATCGTGTCATCAGAAAACGTGACAGAAGTCCACCAGCCGTCTGAAATAGCCGACCCCGAGGAACACGCTATTCTGATAGACCTGATGTCAGAAAATTGGACAAATAGGTTTACATACCGATGATCTTTTTAAACCATGTCAGATATTCATCTGTCACAAAGCGAACCATACCTGTTCGGGAATGCCGAGGACAGCTCTTCAGTTGACGTTGAAGAATTCTCCAAGGGAACAACTCACAGCCTACCCAAAAGCAGAGAGTGCCCGCTGGAATTTTTTTAAATCACGCGGTCAATAACAGTGAGGAAAATGGAAAATTCTTCCGGCACTCTTCACCATATGCACGAAGGATATACCACCCATCCAAGAAACAATATCTGACTTCAACGAAGACATCAAAGTTGCCACAGCGACAACCTGTCCGCTGGATACAAATAAAACCATTAGCTACAAGTAGAATTACAAGCGTCTAATCCGTCATTCATAATTCTGCCGTCGTCCATTAGAGAATATCCGCGTCCATAATCCAAAGACCTATTCCATATTTCATATAACAGTATTAGCACCAAATTCAAAAAGACAATCATAGTATACATAAACATAGGCTTGTTTCCTGCAAGAGAGAAGCGGTCAACAGTTTTCAATGATGCCGGCAAGACATCATGATGTTCCAAAAATATCAAATCCGTATCGCTGATCAGTATTCTTAATCCATAATATTCGTTGTAAAGTCGTCATCTAAAGAATGATGTATCTCAGTCACGCTTTGATTGTGACTGTTCATATGAGTACCATGAGGATCTTGAAGTACATGGGTTCATACGGCCCCTAGCCCCGGGTTAAGCGGAATTAGACACAAGTTACGAAACGTAACGCCATAGATCTTGCACGCTACGCTCGTATTTTGCTATCAGCATGCGATATGTATCGCCAAATTTGAGAAACTTTGAGTGGAGGCGCTTGGTGGTGTAGCCCTGTTTTATAAGTTTCTGCAACAATGTTTTGTGACGTTGATTAAAATCGTCACATTTAACACAGGATCTAGCAAATGCTACTAAGCGAGATATGTATACGCCATATGCAGGTCCCACTGGAATATTACTGTCCAGAATGGGATAGTTTACGATGTCGAAATTGTAATCATCTCTTTTGTCATAAAGTCGACGAGAGAGAATGCCCGCTTCATTTTTATAAAGATATAGATCTAAATATGATCTGCCTGTAGGGCTGTCTGTAGTTTCCTTCAAATCCAGTGAAGGTGGATATATATCCTTCACTGCGTCATTTATATAGCGATTATCCACAGCGAGAAGATCGTCTATATAGCGTTTGGTGAATGAGAAGGAACGGGCTTTGAATGGATCGGTTTTTGAAAGCGCCTGCATATAGTCATATTCATAAGAGAACAGATACAGGTCAGCCAACAGGGGTGCACAATTAGTACCCATTGGAATACCTATATGCTGCTGATATATTGTGTTGCCAAATTTCACATAGATATTTTCAATGAGAAATTCAAGCAACTCTATAAACAAAGAAACATCCCATGAATGATATCTCTTGTATGTAGTAGAGCTAAAGAATGCTTCATGGCTTCCGACATTAATATATCTACGATCAGTTTTCTTGAACACATATACTATTAATGAACTTAGACGGTCAATAAGGTCCTGATGAGGGATTGTAGTATAGAGAGTCGAGAAATCCCATGCGGATACATGTCTGTACGGTATGTGACCTTTAGCGTCAAGTTCTTCCGTAAGACATTTTGAGTTTTTCAATATCCACATACATTCAACGCCAGAGTTCTTAGAAATAGTGGCGCAATACCTTTCCCAAAATGCTTTTACCTCCTGAAGGGCCCTCGTCAATAGGGTTGAAAGAAGCTTGGTGGTGCAGCTTCTAGAACCAGCTATGAATCTAGCTTTGTATGGTGATTTATGCATTTTGGGAGTCCAGTATAGTTTTGGTATGTCGTTATGATTGGTGGAAGACAAATACCTCTTTCCCTGAGAAACTATTTGTGATTGTTAAATAAATCTTCCAGAGTAAATGCAGTTTGGGAGTAAGTAGACGTATTTGATGAAGATATGTCTACACTCAATCCTTTAACCAGCACCTGGTAATAGTAGTATTTACATATGAATATTATATTATTCGGAGCTTTGTCTGCTGGGACTATGACGAATTTCACCCCATGACGAAGCCTCCCGACGGAAGAGGCGGGTGCAGTGTCCATCTTTAGTGGAGACGGAGCTGTGATTTGATTATCTGAATGAGATGCCGTCTTGTGGTCTAGGAGAAATCACAACTAGTCTGGGACACGAGGATGTCTCATCTGTACCAGCCAAATGTCACATGAGGGTGTCCGAAAAGTCACAAAGTGACCCTTGCTTTGCCTGAATCCATCGATTCCTGATGATGCCGAAGTTGAATTAAAGCCGAAATTTTTCACGAAGCTTTCGAGCGTTGAAGAAGAAACTTGAGGAACTAAACACACTATGTGAATCTTATGCGATGACCGGTTCAATTGACAAGACGGCGGATACTAGCTTAAGAATTATGAGACACCACGGGAATATTTCCCAGAACCCAGCGACAGTTACCTCAACATCTAAAAGGCGACACGGTCCCCATTTCAAGCGTCTAGTCCGTCATCCATAATTCAGCCGTCGTCCATCAGAGAATATCCGTGTCCATAATCCAAAGACCTATTCCATATTCCATATAACAGTATTAGCATCAAATTTAAAAAGACAATCATAGTATACATAAACATAGGCTTGTTTCCTGCAGTTTTCAATGATGCCGGCAAGATATCATGATGTTCCAAAAATATCAAATCCGTATCGCTGATCAGTATTCTTAATCCATAATATTCGTTGTAAAGTCGTCATCCAAAGAATGATGTATCTCAGTCACGCTTTGATTGTGACTGTTCATATGAGTACCATGAGGATCTTGAAGTACATGGGTTCATACGGCCCCTAGCCCCGGGTTAAGCGGAATTAGACACAAGTTACGAAACGTAGCGCCATAGATCTTGCACGCTACGTTCGTATTTTGCTATCAGCATGCGATATGTATCGCCATACCCATCCACGGACGTCAAAAAAGTGGAGAGTTTAGAAGACGTTACCAAAATACTGTATCCTCAGTCATCAAAATTTGGACCATTTGCGCTTGGCAAAAGGGAAGATATAAATACGAACAGCCTCGCTAAACACATCTCTATAACCCCTTTGGGTATTGATTCGTCCAAAGCAGTGGCGAAATATACCAAGAGTGAGACTACATTTAGCCCAGTGCCCCGGGACTTGGATAAAGAGAGACAAAGCCGAGTCCGATTGATCATCTGTTGAAGATGAGAATGGATGGACAGTCCCAGATGTTGATATCCCTATTCTCTTCGAAGACTGCATTGAGTGCATGCTGAAGAGGGATGGGATATCGCACGTTGTTCTTGGCACAGGTTCGTTTGGGTCTGTCAAGGCAGTAAAGTACAGAGAGAGCGATGGAACTATATCGTGAATGAGGCTGTCAAAATATACAATTATCAACGATCTTGTCACAGTAACATAATCAGAGGCCAAACTGCGAAAGTATCTCCAGGGTACTGGCGTATTCTCACATTTTTATGGCTATGTGGACATTGATGTCGGCGACATACGGAACATCTGCCTGGTGCAGGAGCTTTTCGGGGAGGACACTACGCTGGCTCATTTGGCTGATGGAGAAAATTATCTTGAGCCTAATGAATGGATGAGTATCTGTATCCAACTCGTCAGAGGTCTGCGCAAAATCCACCGAAAGAATATCTTCTACAACGACCTGAAGGAAAACAACATCCTGGTGGACGACTCGTTGTACATTAGAACTATAGTCAAGTTCATCGACGTAGGCATTTCCGCCAACAAACAGGAAATCGCGTACAATTAGACCACAGCGCAGATGGAAAATATGACGCATGTCGCTTCCGAGGTGAAGAACCACACCCCTCCTAGATCCTGTCTGACATTTACGGCCTTGGACAGATCTACCTGGAGATCAACGAGAAAACAACTATCCCAGGTCTAATCAATGTGACCGAGGCCTGTAGCAATCCGGTTTCAGAAGAGAGGGTTTGTTTAGAGGGTATCACCACCTATTTGGTCGCTATCGCTGAGAGTCCGCAGTCGTTTTAGGTCCACAGTAAATTCTCTGCGATTATGAATTGGACGATTGAATTTTTTTAACTTGACACCTGATAAGCTTAACAGAACAGTTCTTGAATAAAAAAACAAAAACAAAAACAACAATTCATTGACTTTCATTTCCACATCACTGGGAGTATCACTAAGAAATCGACTATATTCAGCATTGGAATCGATCCGATATTGTGACACCATATATGCACCCTAATTGAAACAGTGAATGCCAAGCAATCGAAGAGACGAATATATCACGTACTCGTGCTGCAAAACATTCGGACAGACAACTCGCATTATGAACTCGGATCAACTAGCGTGAATTAGAACTACTCGTATTGGTCGAAATACACGGCGCGCGTGAGCATTCAGTTTTTATCGATTTTGATCGACACAGGAAGCATGTATCTACATACCAGATTAGATGCTCAACCAGTTGACAAGAACACAGAGTACAGCGTCTTCTTCAGCTTTGACATCCTAAGCCCACTCCGCTCCATTCAGAAACGGACGATGCTGATTGGCCGAGAGCCCTGTGCGCAAGAGCTGCATGCCACGTTTAACCACAGTGCAATGAGAGGGTATATCTGACACTAGGAGGTATACAATTTGACTGAGAATGAAAAAAGGGGGGCCTTAAATTCAGACGGCTATTTCCATCGACGTCCATAGCTCATTTTTCCTGGTTGGCTCAATGCCAAAAACGCTCAACAAAAGCTATATTACCAGCAAAGCCAAAACAAAACCAGAGCTGGACTCCTTCCGTTTCATAGCCTATACCCAATTCCCTGCACCAGGAAGGGTTAAGTAGCCAATAATTATTGGCAGTTGTCGTATATCCTAAGGTACACTATAGGGGTGAGTGAATGAATATGATTTAACGTCGCTTTCAACAATATTTCAGTCATATCACGAGGTTTGGTTCCTATCCCTTTTCACAGTCTGAAACCACATGTACGGGTAGGGTCCTGTTCCTTTCTACACGACGACAGAACACATGGGGTAGGATTTTACGGGGAACTCCAGCAGCCAAGTGAATAGATGGCACTGCTACTTGTAGCATGCTTTCAACCGGGTAACCATGAAGATATATCAACTGACCATTTTGCAAGTATCTATGCAGTTGGATAGAAGGTTTGGGGTGAAAATACGGTCTTCCATTTTCAGGGAACAAAATAATTAGATTGTATATTATTATTCCAATACATCGTTGGACAGTCTGGAAATCGGCCATGTTTCCTTCCCATCGTGCAATGCGTATCACGAGTAACTTTAGCTCAACGTAATGTTGTAAGTATAGGCGGTAGCAAAAAAATTCAAAAATAAAGACATTTCCGTTTTGCCTTGGCTCTTCGAACGTTTCAGAATAATTCTTTACGTCTTTGTCACCCTTTTGTTCATCTTGACTGGTTCGGATGGGTTGTATAAATGGATCTACAGCCGAGAAATGTTCACTTTCAATACTGAAACCGCCGGACATGTCCTGTTGAACTCGTGAAGCATGGGCGACAACTCTTATTGTACCCGTCTTCGCGCAGGCGTCCTTTGAAACTATCCAAGGATGTATTGCCAAGGGGCAGAGAGAGAGAGAGAGGGAGAGAAAATTAAAGTTCAGCAATATTTCAGCTATATAGCGACGATAAAACAAAATTCTAAGTATTAAGACTTAGTACCCCAACACATTAAAACATACGCACATTAAAACTCGTGCAACAAACCGATTTCTCTCAAATAGCCTAAGCCACGGTCCTCCTTCTGCCGACCAAAAGATGTTCCTAAGTAGTCGCTCGATAAAAAGAATGTTTCACTGTGAGATCTTCGTGGCATGGAATACATCTTGAAACTGGCTCTTTTTTTTAGTAAATGTTCGTGAGTTAATCGCGTATGGCCGATTCTACATCGCTTGATCATGGCTTGATCGAAACGTTTCTGGCTGTTCAAATGAGTATAGCCTACATTTTTTTTGGAACACATGAAGTGTGTTATTGATCACAGCATCCCATATTAAGATTGAACCGCTTTCTCACATAAGTACTGATAGAGATCTGAAATCGCTATATGGGATTCCAACAAGATCAACCTCACTTCTTAGGGCTGCCTTAGTCATTCTATCGGCCTCAGTATTACCTTCGATGCCAACGGGACTAGGCAACCAACAAAACACAATATCAATCTGTTGATCAAATCTACAGGGCAAGGGCGTAGACAAGTTTTGAAGTTTAGGGGGGCTTGAGAGTCTGAGTGGGGGGGGGAGGGGGTCTTCTTCCTGGCAGCATAATATTTTTTTTCGAAAATTTATGGTATATTGGCGCTCACTGGGAGTATTTCAGCGGTATGAGATTGTAACAAATGCACTTTTACTTTGTGCGAAACTACCATGATAACAGTGGTTGAAATGACCATTCAATCCGACAACCTATCCGCTGGATACAAATAGAAACCATTAGCTACAAGTAGAAGCCTCCCAACGGAAGAGGCGGTTGCCGTGTCCATCTTCAGTGGGCACGCAGCTGTGATTGATTATCTGAATGAGATGCCTTCTTTTGGTCTAGCAGAAATCACAACTGTTGGGCACGATGTCTCATCTGTCCATGCCAGATCTCACATTCTTCAGGCTACCACAACTGTTGAGCCTTCTGCACCTGGACTATATAGTGTTTTACAGAAATCACGTAGTGGAGTACATGTGAATCAGAAGAGATCAGTGGATGAAAAGTGGAACAGAGCTCAAGGCTAGTT
>JAVTVY010042931.1:0-18022 GCA_036873755.1 Hanleya hanleyi | reverse complement strand
GACCGGAACTGACCTTTGACCCCGGCGCGCAAAGGTTTCCACCGCACCGCGGTGGAAACCTTTACACCGCGCCGGGGTCAAAGGTCAGTGCCGGTCACCTTTAGCGACGTACACCAAACAGAAGCGAGTAGTTAAAATCCGTCACAGAGCTCTCGTCCAATCAGAAGCGAGTATTTTGACCCGGTGCATTATGGGACATATCCAAGATGGCGGTTCCAAAATGGCGGATCCAACATGGCGGCTCCAAAATGGCGGCGTATGAGAGCTTCTGGACATGGACCTGATAGATGTCCAGAATGGTGGAACATTCGTAAACATTCGGGCACTTTTACATCCGGGGACTTCTACATCCGAAGAGACACGGAAGTGCCCGAACATGATATCAGCTAGCGTGCTATAAAAGGGAAGCGGTCTGGCCGTTTCATCAGACACTCTGTCAACCACCAAGATGTTCACTTGTACTACGTGCTCGAAATCATTCACTCGTCTGCACGACTTGCGCCGCCATGAGGCTACCAAGCACGAAGGAACCGCCCGGTATAACTGTACGATATGTACACTGTCGTTTCAGCGCCCGGATCATTTACAGCGCCACACACGTGCACGCCATGAAGTACCCAAGCGTCCATGCGAAGAATGTGGTCGGCTTTTCAAACTGACCAGTCAGTTGCTGCGACACCAACGCACACGACACCCTGTTCCGCAGCCACGTTTGCAGATAGAAGAGCCCGTAGGCATCAATATCGAAACAGGGGGAACTCCCACCCATCGCACGAGGGCCGATGATGATGTCGCCCTAATTCAACAGTCAAATTCCGACGACAAGACCTTGGGCCAGATTTTGTACGACGTGGAGGGCAAAGTACACTTCGTGGACGAAGCCATAAATGTTCCCAGCGATCTGTCACACGAAGACCATCCAGTGAGTGACATTTATCGGCGCCATTGGCCCATGATCCGGCACTGTTTCTACCGTCATCGCCCTATTCAAGATATCTACAATTTCCGACTGACTGACCTCGCCCGTCTACGTAGCTACGTGGAAGCCATCTTCAATGATCAAACTACGGCCTTCAAATTGAATCTGGCGTTTGGTTATGTGCTGCAGCATAAAGAGACAGTCCAAGTCCGATATTTTTACCCGAGTAGTAACATCCGGGTATTTGACCAACCGTTTACCATCATTAACCGAGTGTCGCTAGAGACGATGCTGGAGAAACTGGACACCGTGGATCCCTTGGAATGGGCCCAACAACAACGCCCCAACACCAAGTGGACAGTGGAGAGTGTGACCAATGTTACGTTTTTCGTTACCAAGCTGACCGACCACTCCCATCGGCTGAATGCGTCACTCATGCACTGATGAATACCATAACATGCCGTGCATACTCTATATGTCTACATGTTGATCGTTGACGGTACGGAGGTGACCGAAGAGACACGGATGTTACCGAAGATGTCACGGATGTTACCGAAGATGTCACGGCTCGGCCCTCGACTTGGGGATAGTTGAACTGAGTGTGCTAAAAATAGATCACCAGCTAGCGTGCTATAAAAGGGAGGCGGCCTGGCCGTTTCATCAGACACTCTGTCAACCACCAAGATGTTCACTTGCACAACCTGCCAGAAGCTGTTTACTCGTCTAGATACGTTACGACGCCACGAGGCCTCCACCCACAACGATGCTCGGTATACTTGTATAATCTGCGCACGGTCATTCAATCGGAAGGATCATTTACTGCGTCATGAGAGGGTACTCCACGCGGGTGCGACGGTACTATGTAATGATTGTGGTCGACTCTTCAAACGACCCAGTCGGTTTAGACAGCACCAACGTTTGATGCATGCCCCGTCTCTACGGTTTGGGCGACAACTTTCCACTAAAGAGGAGCCGCGGAAGGTCAGACCCAGTGAAGATGAACCCGGAGAGACGAACGCCACTGGTGATGCGATGACGAAGAGCCTGCCTATACCCACGGTCCAGGAGGGCCTGGATATCCAGCCGGACCCCGCCGTTACGGTTTCGAGTCATACGCCTGACAACATCGAACATTTTCTGGACGAGCCCATAAATGTTCCTAGCGATCTCTTACAGGACGCCCAGCCAGTGAGTGACATTTATCGGCGCCACTGGTCCATGATACGGCACTGTTTCTATCGTCATCGCCCTATTCAAGATATCTACAATTTTCGACTGACCGACCTCGCCCGTCTACCTAGCTACGTGGAAGCCATCTTCAAAGATCAAGCTACGTCCTTCAAATTAAATCTGGCGTTTGGTTATGTGCTGCGGCATAAGGAGACAGACCAAGTCCGATACTTTTACCCGAGCAGTAACATCCAGGTATTTGACCAACCGGTTACCATCATTAACCGAGTGTCGCTACAGACGATGCTGGAGAAACTGGACACCGTGGATCCCTTGAAATGGGCCCAACAACAACGCCCCAACACCAAGTGGACAGTGGAGAGGGTCACCAATGTTACGTTCGTCGTGACCAAACTACGGAATATTCCCATCGGGTGAATGTATTCACCCAGGCACTGATAGATACTCAGAATGCACAAACATGTATCTGAGGATATGTTGCCTCAACGGTTTCCTGGGCTGCCCGATGATGATTACAATAAACGGTTCAAAGCGAACATGGCCGAAGATGGAACTTTCTGGAATGGAGACTTCTGATTGGACAAGAATACATCTAACGGACAGGAACGAATATGACAGATGCAAATGGTGGTCTCTAATTGGACAAGAGTGGTCTTGAATTGTAACACCAAGTGGATAATGGAGATATTGACCAATGTTGCGTTCTTCGTGGTTAAACTGACCACCACCTCCATCGGATGAAAGTATTCACCCACGCACTGATAGATACTCAGAATGCGCAAACAACTATCTGAGGATATGTTGCCTCAACGGTATCCTGGCCTGCCCGACGATGATTAGAATAAACGGTTCAGATGGCACTTTCTGAAATGGAGACTTCTGATTGGACAAGAATACATCTAACGGACAGGAACGAATATGAAACATGCAAATGGTGGCCTCTGATTGGATAAGAATCTTCTTGAATTGTAAATATACCCAACGCGGCTCCCCCAGCGTGGGTATGATGTAACATTGGGGAAAATAAACTATATGAAAAAAACTTCTTGTTGTTGTTGTTCTCTCATGTGTCATCCTTGTTGCTGTTGCTGTTGTTGTTCTCTCTCTGGTCTATATCATGGCGTTATGTTAGAGTGTTAAGGTGTAACGACGGGCGTTGACGGGCATCACCGCATTTCGAAGAATTAGTGACAATTCCATGGAATATCAGAGCTTCTGAGCTATTTCACCAGGGCGTTGAAGCATTAAGAATGGTGTTGGTGGGCGTTGCTACAAGATGACACCTCACGCGGTCCATTTGGACCGCGGATGGTCCATCTCTACACCAAATAACATCCTTCACTGCTAAAAAAGGCCCACTTTCGCTACAACTTGTACTAATGACGTCACCAATGACGTCACAGATGCTATAAATATCCCTGAAATCAGGGTCTATACTCCGAGAGCTACAACATGATACCCCACACGACGCATTCGCAACGCGGATGGTCCATCTCTACACCAAATACCTTCCTGCACTGCCCCAAAAGGCTCACTTTCGCTAATACTCCTACTGATGACGTCATCGATGACGTCACAGATGCTTCGGACATGCCTCAATTCGGAATGTACACCCCGAGAGCTACAAAATGACACCTCACACGACGCATTCGGACTAAGGATGGTGCATCTCTACACCAAACTCACCCTCACGCACCCACAAAATGTCCACTTTCGCTACTACTCGTACCGATGACGTCATCAATGACGTCACAGATGACGCGGACACCCATCAAATCGGAATGTACACTCCGCAAACTACAAGATGACACCTTCCACGACGCATTCGAACCGTGAATAGCCCATCTCGACCCCAAATACCTTCATGTACTGCCAGAAAATGTCCACTTTCGCTACTACTCGTACCGATGACGTCACCGATGACGTCACAGATGACGCGAACATCCCTCAAATCGGAATGTACACCCTGAGAACTACAAGATGACACCTTCGAGGACGCATTCGAACCGTGAATAGCCCATCTCGATCCCAAATACCTTCATGTACTGCCCGAAAATGTCCACTTTCGCTACTACTCGTACCGATGACGTCACCGATGACGTCACAGATGACGCGGACATCCCTCAAATCGGAATGTACACCCCGAGAACTACAAGATGACACCTTCCAGGACGCATTCGAACCGTGAATAGCCCATCTCGACCCCAAATACCTTCATGTACTGCCCGAAAATGGCCACTTTCGCTACTACTCGTACCGATGACGTCACCGATGACGTCACAGATGACGCGAACATCCCTCAAATCGGAGTGTACACCCCGAGAACTACAAGATGACACCTTTCAGGACGCATTCGAACCGTGATTAGCCCATCTCGACCCCAAATAACTTCCTTCGCTGCCCCAAAATGGCCACTTTACTTACTACAACCAACTGCGCATGCGCAGATTAACGCGACATGCATTCAAAAACACACCATTCTGACTCTACCCCACACAAGCTTCACTTTGACACCTCACACGACCCATTCGAACCGTGATTAGCTCATCTCTAACCCAAACACACCCCTACATAGCACCCAAAATGCCTGTTTTCTATACTACGGCCAGACTGCGCATGCGCAGACTATTGAACACGGACGAACCATTAGTGTAGTCAAGTGCTCCTCCACGAGAGCTTCAAAATAAGACCTCACTCGACCCCATTGGACCATGAGTGGCCCACCTAGACTCCAACATGTCCACCCCGTATGGGCCTATACACCCATAGCCATGCAGTATAGGCCTATGGGCCTACCCAGGCCTCGGTGACTTTTTTCAAAAATTTCACCGATTCGCTCCGCAACACTTCCTATCGTGTTCTAAATGACGAGACGAGTAAAACGAGACCCCACAACCCTACCGCAAATGTATAGAAGTGGGTTTCCCAGTAGGATAAACATTGAACCTATACCCCAGTATGGGTCTATATGGGGCTCGGTGACTTTTTTCAAAAATTTCACCGATTCGCACGGGGACACTTCCTATCATGTTCTAAATGACGAGACGAGTAAAACGAGACCCCACAACCCTACCGCAAATGTATAGAAGTACGTTTCCCAGGGGGACAAACATTGATCCTATACCCTCAGTATGGGACTATATGGGGTTCGGTGACTTTTTCAAAAATTTCACCGATTCGCACGGGGACACTTCCTATCATGTTCTAAATGACGAGACGAGTAAAACGAGACCCCACAACCCTACCGCAAATGTATAGAAGTACGTTTCCCAGGGGGACAAACATTGATCCTATACCCTCAGTATGGGACTATATGAGGCTATATCGTACTTTTTCAAAAATTTCACCGATTCGCACGGGGACACTTCCTATCATGTTCTAAATGACGAGACGAGTAAAACGAGACCCCACAACCCTACCGCAAATGTATAGAAGTACGTTTCCCAGGGGGACAAACATTGATCCTATACCCTCAGTATGGGACTATATGAGGCTATATCGTACTTTTTCAAAAATTTCACCGATTCGCACGGGGACACTTCCTATCATGTTCTAAATGACGAGACGAGTAAAACGAGACCCCACAACCCTACCGCAAATGTATAGAAGTACGTTTCCCAGGGGGACAAACATTGATCCTATACCCTCAGTATGGGACTATATGGGGTTCGGTGACTTTTTTCAAAAATTTCACCGATTTGCACGGGGACACTTCCTATCATGTTCTAAATGACGAGACGAGTAAAACGAGACCTCACAACCCTACCGCAAATGTATAGAAGTACGTTTCCCAGGATGGTCCTATACCTCCCATACCCCATATAGGCATTTTCCCGTAATTTAGGATAAAGTCCGTATTCCGTATTTTTCAGGAAAATTTTTACATACACCCACCCTGGAACTAGGGGAAGATAACTCTGTTGATAGACAAGCCCCGTTAAGCCCGGCGACCTATATACCCCTCATACCCCATATAGGCATTTTCCCAGGTTTTTCGATAAAGTCCGTGTTCCGTATTTTTTTTTTCAGGAAAAAATTTTACATGCAGCCACCCAGCCATCAAATACCCCTTCACCTAGGCTTCACGTTGATACCTCACTCGACCCCATTCGACCATTAGGGGCTCCCCTAGATGCCAAAACGTCTATTTTCATACCCTTGGGCCACCGCGCATGCGCAAAATGACCCTAATTCAACCCTACACCCAGTCCATCAGATGCCCCTTCATGAATGCTTCACTTTGATACCTCACTCGATCCCATTGGACCATTAGGGGCTCCCCTAGCTCCAAAAAGGCTATTTTCATGCCCTTGGGCCACCGCGCATGCGCAGAAGGCCGATAGGTCAACCCCACACCCAGTCCATCAGATGCCCCTTCACGAATGCTTCACTTTGATACCTCACTCGACCCCATTGGACCATTAGGGGCTCCCCTAGCTCCAAAACGTCTATTTCCATACCCTTGGGTCACCGCGCATGCGCAGAATGCCGATATTTCAACCCCACGCCCAGTCCATCAGATGCCCCTTCACGAATGCTTCACTTTGATACCTCATACGACTCCATTGGCCCATTAGGACTCCCCTAGCTCCAAAACCGCTATTTCCATACCCTTGGGCCACCGCGCATGCGCAGAATGCCGATATTTCAACCCCACACCCAGCCCATCAGATGCTCCTTCACGAATGCTTCACATCGATACCTCACTCGACCCGATTGGTCCATTAGGGCTTCCCTAGCTCCAAAACGTCTATTTCCATACCCTTGGGCCTCCGCGCATGCGCAGAATGCCGATAGTTCAACCCCGCGCCCAGCCCATTAGATGCCCCTTCACATATGCTTCACTTTGATACCTCACTCGACCCCATCGGTCAACTAGGGGCTCCCCTAGCTCCAAAACCGCTATTTCCATACCCTTGGGCCACCGCGCATGCGCAGAATGCCGATATGTCAACCCCACACCCAGCCCATCAGATGCCCCTTCACGAATGCTTCACATCGATACCTCACTCGACCCCATTGGTCCATTAGGGGCTTCCCTAGCTCCAAAACGTCTATTTCCATACCCTTGGGCCTCCGCGCATGCGCAGAATGCCGATAGTTCAACCCCGCGCCCAGCCCATTAGATGCCCCTTCACATATGCTTCACTTTGATACCTCACTCGACCCCATCGGTCAACTAGGGGCTCCCCTAGCTCCAAAAAGGCTATTTTCATACCCTTCGGCCGCCGCGCATGCGCAGAAGGCCGATATGTCAACCCCACACCCAGCCCACTAGATGCCCCTTCACCTAAGCTTCACTTTGATACCTCACTCGACCCCATCGGTCCACTAGCGGTCCCTACAGATTGCCGAACACTTCCACGAAAACCCACGGTTTTGGGACTACTTTCGGTCCGCAGAGGCAGACCGCATCACCGCCAGACCGCATCACCGCGGAGAAATACATGCCCCCAAGGTCACGCCCCATTCACCTAGACCGGAAGTGACGTCATACCTGCGCCCCATTCACCTGCGCACACCGCCCCAATACCTCCTCAAAACCACCCCATTTTTTTCTGCGCATGCGCAGTGAGGCGCTATTACGCTGAAAGACTCTTTGTATACTACTAGGGTGTGTAAAGGTTTCTACAGGAGGGCTCAGTATCCTTAAAGTGTAGGTAATCATGTATTTGTTTGTTTGTGGTATAAGAGAATGAAATATAAAATTCAAAATATAGTAGAAAATTGAAAAGCAAGCTGACGAAAGTCAACTTTACCCGAGGACCTTTATGTCGATATCGAATATATCTGTAAATGCTGAAAATCGGTAATTCAGATAACAGCTGATAGGTCTGCATCAGTTGAAAAGGTGAATTGTTTGTCCTGCCAAATTTTGGTTGAAACTTATCAACACGACATTTCAAGATGTCTGGTCATTTTGGGCTCTGACGACGCTGAATCCCTCGCTGGTGTTTGATCTTCACAGAGGGAATAGATATCCATATACCACACACACACACACACACACATGAATAACAGAATATCCAATATGGATCTCTGACTGTCATGAGAAGTAATGAAAAACGTAAATTTATATTTTAGTGAAAAGTAAGACAGAGTCGTAGTTGTCAGAAACAGAACTTAAATGTTGCATATTTATATCTCAAGGAAAGAAAATTTATACCTACGAAGTAGGCTCTCATTTGCAAATTGTCCGGTAATGAGTGAGTCAGTCAGTGAGTGAGTCAGTCAGTCCATCAGAATCGTTTGTCCGGCAAAACAAGGAGAACCGTTGACATTAGAAGCTTGATTTTTCGCATGAACTGTTACCAGCAAGTTCTAAGCTGACCTACTTTTGGTAAAATGTGACCTACTTAGATGACCAATGAACCTCGAAATTGGCAAAAACATGTCTTAATGCCTCCTAAGACCAAGGAAATGCGTTTAATTAGGTCAGTTTCAGTGTGACCTGACCTTTGGGCCAAGATCAATGTGATCTACTTTCTGACCCAATTTCTGACCTAATTAGGAGACCTAGAAATTGGCCCGATCCAAGCCCGGAAAAGCTAATGATCAGTCTTGGGTCAAGGTACACACTTAAAGCATATCAAACCCTACTTCCTAGTTCCTGTGACGTTCGTCACACTGCAATGTTAAAAAAACTTTGGAAATAAACAATAAGAATGTTGTTATATATTAATAGTAATTTACATCATTGGAGCAATGTCATTGTTTTCAGTAACGAAACATGAAAAATGCTTAACTTCGTTTGCAGATTCGTACTTCGCTGGACTGGTAGGCTAATCTTTGGAGAAAATGGATTGATTCCAGTATTGTGAATGGTACCAGTAGGAGAGTACACAACGATACGGAATGCGTGCGACCGTAGATCACATTGGGGAATGCCTAAGATCACATTGGGGAATGCGTGAGATCGCACTGGGGAATGCGTAAGATCGCATCGGGGATTGCGTAAGGTCGCATTGGGGAATGCGTGAGATCGCACTGGGGAATGCGTAAGATCGCATTGGGAAATGCGTAAGACCGCACTGGGGAATGCGTAGGATCGCACTGGAGAATGCGTAAGACCGCACTGGGGAATGCGTAAGATCGCACTGGGGAATGCGTAAGATCGCACTGGGGAATGCGTAAGATCGCACTGGGGGATGCGTAAGATCGCAATGGGGAATGCGAAAGATCGCACTGGAATGATAGCTGTTCTAATAAACAAAGAACCACAAAAATATACATTCCTCCAATTTACTACTTGTTTATAACAATATGCTTAGCAGCTCACAACACAAGATGAGCTATCCTACATTCTGTCTAATTCACTACGGTATGCTATGATGTATATTCGCAGAGAAGGAGAGTTCGCTTCAGTCCTATCCGGTGCTGTCTTTATTTGTATACGTGCCAGATTAGACGATTTGTAAAGAGCCGGTGGAACCGAACCGAAGAAATCAAATTATGTCATCATATCTTGAACAGACTGTTTAAACACCTTGAATATCTGTCATTAAAGTTCACCGTAGAGTCCCAGCCTCAGTTCAAATGAGAGAATCAGAGAGGATCAACAGTTCGAGACGACCAAAGTATGTTAAATAGCCAACAAATAGCCCAGGCGAGGATAGATTAATTAAGGGATGTGTTTGCCCCCACTCACCCTCACGTGCTTGTTAAGACTTGATGATTGTGAGCAGCTTTTCTGGCACACGTGATATTTGTGTGGGCGATGCTTCTCGTGCAAATGGAGCACGTGAATCCGGATCTGTCGATATAAATTAAAGATTTCAAAATAGTAATATACAAGCGTCTAGTCCGTCATTCAATATTCAGCCGTCGTCCATTGATGAATTTCTGAGTCCATAATTCAAAGATATAATTCACAAAATAACATTAGCACCAACTTAAAAGGGTAAATCATAGTGTATACTAGGCTAATTTCCTGCAAGAGAGAAGCGGTCAACAGTGTTCAATGATGCCAGCATGCCATCATGAGATTCGAAAAATATCAAATCCGTATATACAACTTCAATCACTATACCTGTGGTCTGCTCAAGGGTTTTATGATACAGGCTTTCAATTCTACATTTAACCTTACCAGGCCTGGGGCGAAATGCCCCTCCCCCGCCCAACTTTCTGCACTATCTCCGGAACGACGAAAAATGGAGAGCTGAATCTCCGTGACTTTATAGTTTATCATATTGGGGTCACCGGTGCAATGTCATTGTTTTCAGTAACGAAACATGAAAAATGCTTAACTTCGTTTGGAGATTCGTACTTTCCTGGACTGGTAATCTTTGGGGAAAATGGATTGATTCCAGTATTGTGAATGGTACCAGTAGGAGGGTACACAACGATATGGAATGCGTAAGATCACATTGGGGAATGCGTAAGATCGCACTGGGGAATGCGTAAGATCGCATTGGGGATTGCGTAAGGTCGCATTGGGGAATGCGTAAGATCGCACTGGGGTATGCGTAAGATCGCATTGGGGAATGCGTTAGATCGCACTGGGGAATGCGTAAGACCGCACAGGGGAATGCGTAAGATCGCACTGGGGAATGCGTAAGATCGCATTGGGGAATGCGTAATATCGCATTGGGGAATGCGTAGGGTCGCATTGGGGAATGCGTAAGATCGCATTGGGGAATGCGTAAGATCGCATTGGAGAATGCGTAAGATCGCAATGGGGAATGCGAGAGATCGCACTGGAATGATAGCTGTTCTAATAAACAAAGAACGACAAAAATATACATTTTTCCAGTTTACTACTTCTTTATAACAATATGCTTAGCAGTTCACAGCTTAGACGATCTGTCCTACATTCTGTCTAATTCACTACGGCATGCTATATGATGTATATTCGTAGAGAAGGAGAGTTCGCTTCAGTCCTATCCGGTGATGTCTTTATTTGTATACGTGCCAGATTAGACGATTTGTAAAGAGCCGGTGGAACCGAACTTTAAAAAATCAAATTATATCATCATATCTTGAACAGACGGTTCAAACACCTTGAAAATCTGTCACTGAAGTTCACCGTAGAGTCCCAGCCTCAGTTCAAATGAGAGAATCAGAAAGGGTAAACAGTTCGAGACGACCAAAGTATGTTAAATAGCCAACAAATATCCTAGGCAAGGATAGATTAATTAAGGGATGTGTTTGCCCCCACTCACCCTCACGTGCTTGTTAAGACTTGAAGATTGTGAGAAGCTTTTCTGGCACACGTGACATTTGTGTGGGCGATGCTTCTCGTGCAAATGGAGCACGTGAATCCGGAGTCTATCTCGCTTTTCGAAAGATCTGTCGATATAAATTAAAGATTTCAAAATAGTAATATACAAGCGTCTAGTCCGTCATTCAATATTCAGCCGTCGTCCATTGATGAATTTCCGAGTCCATAATTCAAAGATATAATTCACAAAATAACATTAGCACCAACTTAAAAGGGTAAATCATACTGTATATAAAACTAGGCTAATTTCCTGCAAGAGAGGAGCGCTCAACAGTTTTCAATGATGCCAGCATGCCATCATGAGATTCGAAAAATATCAAATCCGTATATACAACTTCAATCACTATACCTGTAGTCTGCTCAAGGTTTTTATGATACAGGCTTTCAATGCCTGACGAGGAGGGGGGGGGGGGGGCGAAATGCCCCTCCCCCGCCGAACTTTCTGCACTACATCCGGAACGACGAAAAATGGAGAGCTGAATCTCCGTGACTTTATAGTTTATCTTATTGGAGTCATTTTGAGCCTATTTGCATAACCTCCCGAGCAGAGGATCATGGGAAATTTCAAGATGGCGGCCACATGGTGTATCAGAAAACTTATGTTTTCGTCATATTTCTTCAAAATTTGTTTTTTCGCCATGCAAAGTGGGCAAAACCTATTTTATTTCACATCACATTTATCATGTAGGTTTTGCGGAGAAATTGCATAGATAAAAAAATCGAAAAATCTGCCTAAAAATTGGACCAAAAAATGCCGTTTTTGAAAATAACGTCACTGTGACGTCATCATGGCGGCTATCTTGGATTTTTTTTACTTTTTCTGGTTGAGTTTGACCCAAGGATATAGTATGATAACATTCAGCCCCCTAACTCAAGAGGTAAGAAAAATAATTAGAAGAGGGTGGAGGCATTTCGCCCCCCCCCCCAGCAGGCCTGGACAGGTTCCAAAAAGCCCAGGCCAGATAGGGTTAATAAGCAATCTTGGTCCGCAAAGAATTCTTAATAAGTCAACAATTAATACAATTTTGAATAATATTAGGTATGTATGAAGTGAAAAACTAAAGAAACAAAAGGATTATATTTGAACTATTAAAACGGTTCAAACCCTTCTACAGAAGAAATATGGTGATATTCTTCCAAGTCAGTGTTTTGGAAACACAATCCCATGGTCTTCATATATATGTACTTTAACCGTACCTGGCCTGGGGGCGGAAAGTGCCCCCCCCCCCCTAGTGAACTTTTCTCTGCTGCTCCGAAACGACAAAACCGAGGTGGCTGAAACTTGGTGACTTTTAAGTTTATCTTATTGGGGTCATTTTAAGTCTATTTTCATATACCCCCGGGTAGAGGATCATGGGTAAATTCAAAATGGCGGCCATGTGGTATCCGCGAAAGTCGTGTTTTCCATCTTTTCGGTCCATTTCTTCACATTTTCCTTGCCTAAAAGGCCTTGAAAGTATATTATTTATGCAAAACTAATTATTCTCTATTTTATAAGATTTTTTCGAGAGAAAAATCTGAAAAATGAAAATTTCGAAAAATCGACCCCAAAAAGGCCGAAAAATGACTTCCGAGAAGATGACCTCACTGTGACGTCATCGTGGCGGCCACCTTGGATTTTTTTTACATTTTCCGGTAGAGCTTGAAACCAAGATACTGTGTGGTAAGTTTCAGCGCTCTAGCCTTAGTGGTAGAGAAAATATATAGGGGGGGGGGGGCACTTTTAAACAGATCATTGTTCACCAGCCGCTCGATATCAATTACTCTGCTCTGAAATATACGAACAGAAAGTGAAAACACGATCATTATTCCTTTATTGAAAATAGAGGAGGAACGTTACGTTGAGCGGACTCGAGCTGTCCGACTTCAAAATAACATTCAGAATCGCCTACCGTAGTTCATTCGTTGTGGATTTATTGAGAACTACTGACTGGATTTTGCTGGAATCTCGGAAAGTAAGCTCCCAAGTATGATGCGCGAAGAAGTTTAGAAATATGTGGAGTTTAATTGACATTTTTGCTGGAGATAAATTTTTCACGGGAATGAAATATTTTTCGCTGCAATTTTAGCCACTGGCCGTTTTGGTAGGAAAGCTCTTGCTTTGCTTTTACAGTGGATTGAAATACTAATATGATATGCTGAAGTAATTAATGTTCGTTTAACTGTTCAGCAAGAAATCCCCATGTGACAGTATATCGAGGCAGGGGCGGCTAAACTAACCTTGAGCACAACTGACAGGGGTATTTTCTGTTTCCCTGGTCCACACACCGGCTATACTTGAGATGTTCATCACGGTAATACTTGAAGGTAAACACTTTCGAACACCTCTCACAGTGATAGCGAATGAAAGGAAAAACAGGACAGGTGGACAGACCTTCTCGCACTTTCAACAATTCAATGATTCATGTAAATAGAATCATGGTAGTGCGGTTCTATCATATCCTACAAATCATCTCCCTAGTATAATCCGTGGCTTGTCTGACTCCTCCTCCTACTTGGATCCTCCTACCGTAGACCTCCTACACCGCTTTACTCACTATACAATTAAAGAAGCCGGGCACAGCGGGTCGCATAGGTGTGGCGCGGGATAGGGTGGGGCGAGAGACCTGGGGCTTTCACTACCTGAGATTCCATGGGCCAGGCTTGCACTCTACAGTAGAATGGCCCGACTGCGCATGCGCGATGAGTAGTGTGCGATGAGTAGTATAGAAAGGGCATGCGATCTCTCTAGTATTGTTAATGTGTATAATTCGTGCTAAACACTGGTCAGCACCCTACAGTAGAATGGGTCGACTGCGCATGCGCGATGAGTAGTGCGCAATGAGTAGTATAGAAAGGGCACGCGATCTCCCTAGTATTGTTAATGTGTATAATTCCCTATAAACACTGATCAGTTACTTGGAAGATAAACAGTTTTTAATAACGTCTACGATTCCAAGGAAGACAATTGAATCGAATTTTATCTCAGCGGAATCACAGCGCCCACTATGGCAATCACAATAATCACAGCGCCCACTAGGGCAATCACTATAATCACAGCGCCCACTAGGGCAATCACAATAATCACAGCGCCCACTAGGGCAATCACAATAATCACAGCGCCCACTAGGGCAATCACAATAATCACAGCGCCCACTAGGGCAATCACTATAATCACAGCGCCCACTAGGGCAATCACAATAATCACAGAGCTCACTAGGGCAATCACTATAATCACAGCGCCCACTAGGGCAATCACAATAATCTCAGCGCCCACAAGGAGCACACAGTCACAATAATCACAGCGCCCACATGGAGCACACAGTCACAATAATCACAGCGCCCTCTTGGAAGACACACTCACAATAATCACAGCGCCCACTAGGGGCACACAATCACAATAATCACAGCGCCATCTAGGAGCACACAATCATAATAATCACATCGACCTCTAGGAGCACACAATCAACAACTCATAGCGCCCACTAGGAGCACACGCTCACAATAATCACTGCGCTCACTAGGAGCACACACCCACAATAATCACAGTGCTCACTAGGAGCACACAGTCACAAAAATCACAGCGCCCTCTAGGAGCATACAGTCACAATAATCACAGCGCCCTCTTGGAAGACACACTCACAATAACCACAGCGCTCACTAGGGACACACAATCACAATAACCACAGCGCCATCTAGGAACACACACTCAAAATATTTTCACACCGCCCTCTAGGAACACGCAGTCACAATAATTATAGCACCCACCAGGAGCAGACAATCACAATAAACATAGCGCTCACTAGAAGTACGCAAGCACAATAATCACAGCGCCCACTAGAAACACTCAATGACAATAATCACAGCGTCCACTAGGAGCACACAATCACAATAACCACAGCGCCATCTAGGAGCACACAATCACAATAATCACAGCACCCACAAAGGCAGGAGGTACGTTACGTTGAGCAGACTGGAGCGGCCCAACTTCGAAATAACATTCAGAATCGCCTACCGTAGTTCATTCGTTGTGGATTTATTGAGAACTACTGACTGGATTTTGCTGAAATCTCGGAAAGTAAGTTCCCAAGTATGATGCGCGAAGAAGTTTAGAAATATGTGGAGTTTAATTGACATTTTTGATGGAGATAAATTTTTCACAGGAATGAAATATTTTTCTCTGCAATTTTAGCCACTGGGCGTTTTGTTAGGAAAGCTCTTGCTTTACTTTTACGGTGGATTGAAATACTAATATGATATGTTGAAGTAATTAATGTTCTTCATTTAACTGTTCAGCAACAAATCCCCATGTGACAATATATCGAGGCAGGGGCGGCTAAACTAACCTTGAGCACAACTGACAGGGGTATTTTCGGTTTCCCTGGTCCACACACCGGGTATACTTGAGATGTTCATCACGGTAATACTTGAAGGTAAACATCTTCGAACACCTCTCACTGTGATAGCGATTGAAAGGAAAACATCAGTGGACAGACCTTCTCGCACTTTCAACAATTCAATGATTCATGTAAATAGAATCATGGTAGTGCGGTTCTATCATATCCTACAAATCATCTCCCTAGTTTAATCCGTGACTCCTCCTCCTACTTGGATCCTCCTACCGTAGACCTCCTACTCCGCTTTACTCACTATACAATTAAAGAAGCCGGGCACAGCGGGTCGCATAGGTGTGACGCGGGATAGGGTGGGGCGAGAGACCTGGGGCTTTCACTACCTGAGATTCCATGGGCCAGGCTTGCACCCTACAGTAGAATGGCCCGACTGCGCATGCGCGATGGGTAGTGTGCGATGAGTAGTATAGAAAGGGCATGCGATCTCTCTAGTATTGTTAATGTGTATAATTCGTGCTAAACACTGGTCAGTACCCTACAGTAGAATGGGTCGACTGCGCATGCGCGATGAGTAGTGCGCAATGAGTAGTATAGAAAGGGCATGCGATCTCCCTAGTATTGTTAATGAGTATAATTCCTGATAAACACCGATCAGTTACTTGGAAGATAAACAGTTTTTAATAACGTCTACGATTCCAAGGAAGACAATTGAATTTTATCTCAGCGGAATCACTGCGCCCACTATGGCAATCACAATAATCACAGCGTCCACTAGGGCAATCACTATAATCACAGCGCCCACTAGCGCAATCACAATAATCACAGCGCCCACTAGGGCAATCACAATAATCACAGCGTCCACTAGGGCAATCACAATAATCACAGCGCCCACTAGGGCAATCACTATAATCACAGCGCCCACTAGGGCAATCACAATAATCACAGCGCTCACTAGGCCAATCACTATAATCACAGCGCCCACTAGGGCAATCACAATAATCTCAGCGCCCACAAGGAGCACACAGCCACAATAATCACAGCACCCACATGGAGCACACGGTCACAATAATCACAGCGCCCTCTTGGAAGACACACTCACAATAATCACAGCGCCCACTAGGAGCACACGCTCACAATAATCACTGCGCTCACTAGGAGCACACACTCACAATAATCACAGTGCTCACTAGGAGCACACAGTCACAAAAATCACAGCGCCCTCTAGGGGTATACAGTCACAATAATCACAGCGCCCTCTTGGAAGACACACTCACAATAACCACAGAACTCACTAGGGACACACAATCACAATAACCACAGCGCCATCTAGGAGCACACAATCATAATATTCACACCGCCCTCTAGGAACACGCAGTCACAATAATTATAGCACCCACTAGGAGCAGACAATCACAATAATCATAGCGCTCACTAGAAGTACACAAGCACAATAATCACAGCGCCCACTAGAAACACTCAACGACAATAATCACAGCGTCCACTAGGAGCACACAATCACAATAACCACAGCACCCTCCAGGAGCACGCAGTCACAATAATCACGGCGCCCTCTAAGAGCACACAGTCACAATGATCACAGCGCCCACTAGAAACACTCAACGACAATAATCACAGCGTCCACTAGGATCACACAATCACAATAACCACAGCACCCTCCAGGAGCACGCAGTCACAATAATCACGGCGCCCTCTAAGAGCACACAGTCACAATGATCACAGCGCCCACTAGAAACACTCAACGACAATAATCACAGCGTCCACTAGGAGCACACAATCACAATGATCACAGCGCCCTCCAGGAGCACACAGTCATAATGATCACAGCGTCCACTAGGAGCACACAATCACAATGATCACAGCGCCCTCCAGGAGCACACAGTCATAATGATCACAGCGTCCACTAGGAGCACACAATCACAATGATCACAGCGCCCTCCAGGAGCACACAGTCACAATGATCACAGCGCCCACTAGAAACACTCAACGACAATAATCACAGCGCCCACTAGGAGCACACAAACACAATAATCACAGCGCCCTCCAGGAGCACACAGTCATAATAATCACAGCGCCCTCCAGGAGCACACAGTCACAATGATCACAGCGCCCACTAGGAGCACACAAACACAATAATCACAGCGCCCTCCAGGAGCACACAGTCATAATAATCACAGCGCCCTCCAGGAGCACACAGTCACAATAATTATAGCACCCACTAGGAGCAGACAATCACAATAATCATCATATCATTTGTTCCGTTGTCTGCTGTTCAAGGTGAAATTGTTATGCCCCATTCCCCGGCATATTTCTGCAAAAATAAGAGCATGAATTCCAGACAAA
>JAVTVY010042930.1:0-19705 GCA_036873755.1 Hanleya hanleyi | reverse complement strand
ACGCAATGTATCCACTACAATGTGACTGATTGAATCGTAAGAGAACCCACAGGAAAAACTTTAATATTCCAGCAAATAAACAAGAAAGAAATCTGTTCATAGAGTTTATTATTCGAAAGATATGCTTTGCCGCCTGAATAAACTTTATCATCGACATCGAAGCCACTTATACTGAGGAAACCGGAATGTGCAGATGGACATTGCCTTCCTTGTGCTTTTGCTTTATCAGGAGTATTTCACCCTGTTATCCGTTCCAATAGTCATTAATGCCACAAAATGTTGCCTCATGCAATTGTCCTAAAGACAATTTTCAAACATATCAAAACAAAATTGATTTTAGATTGATAGAATTTTGCGATGCCAAGGTGACCTTAAAGATAAATGACTCATTTGAATTTTTTCTGCAGCCCACATTGAAACGTATTTTGACATTATCGTGGCAAGATTGATTAGTAATTTGCAAATTTACTGTTCTGTAGCTTGTTCAACACGTTACCGGCATTATCTAAGTTATTTGGGATCTCATTATCGCTTCTCAATTGGTGAGATTGACGCTGGAAAATTGTAATGCTAAATGCTAAGAGTTAGAAAAAAGTGTATGTCCGCATTAGACATTTTATGGCAAGAGAGACTAGATTCTAATGAGAACACTGAAGCGTTATACCCTTCTGGCTTCGATCAAGCCATGATCAGGCGATGTAGAATCGGCCATACCCGATTAACTCATGGAGATTTACTAAAAAGGGAACCAGCCCCAAGGTGTATTCCATGTCCCGAAGACCTCTCAGTAAAACATATTCTGATCTACTGTATAGATTTTAAGATTGTAGGAGGTTCTTTTTATCAAGAAGCTACTTTAGAAGATCTTTTCAGTCGGGTACAAGAAGACTGTATTTTAGATTATTTGAAAGAAATCGGTTTGTTGCATAAGTTTTAATGTATGTGCATGTCTTTTGGTGTGTTGTGTTGATTACTTCTGGATTGCTGGGTGGTTGACTTGTTTTTGTTAGAATACTTAGAATTTTTGGTGTGTTGTGAGTGAGTAGTAGGGTTTAACGTCGTTTTCACCCTTGTTTCAGTCATATTACGATGGTGCCTACATGTGCCAGAACACGAGAGTGCTCACAGTTCCTATTACTCTGGACAATGATAAGCCCAGCCAGTACAGCGTTGATTACTTCTGGATTGCTGGGTTGTTGACTTGTTTTTGTTAGAATACGTAGAATTTTGTTTCACTCGTCGCCATATCGCTGAAATATTGCTGAACGCGACGTTAAACCTCTCTCTCGTTCTTTGAAATCATTTAATCGCCGTTGCTAATGCAGGGGCAGACAGTGCTCCATAAGTTCCCCAGGGAATGTCTTGAGCTAGATCGATATGAGCTTTTAACATAATAAATACAATGTTCTCTTCCTGTTAAAGAGATTAAATTAGTTCAATCTTCAGAGGGATGTTTTTAGCATCATCCGGCGCCTTTCGTCACATTGTGTCTTTCTCTGATCGGCTCAACGTTGATCAAATCGAAGTCCCTGAATAATGCAATGCCATGTTTTGGAATTTGTTCAGACTGACTGATAAACGTATAACACCAGTTCGAACAATTTCGTAACCTAGACCGAGCATATAATTGAGAGTAAAGGATTAAGCCCGATTAGTTTTGTAGCATAAATTCCTGAAAAGTTCTGTCACCTGAGTCTGCAAATAATACCGGAATCTTCTACAGGTTCAGTCTTATGCCAGACCTGATGCTCGGAGTACACAATGTATGTAATTGTCGTTTCATCTTCATCGGATGATTTATTTATATCTTTGTTATTGGAGTTCGACAGACCCTCAGGTAGGCACTCTATATAACACCCCGTTTAAGCCTTTATTATTTTACTAAAAAATACAGCATAAATTGGCAATGACAATGGAACACATGAAAGCTATATTACATAATTGCGATGAAGCTGCAGAATTACATCAAATCTATACAACTGTTGATGATCTAAAGAACCAAACAAAATTCTAAGTATTTAACAAAAACAAGTCAGCAATCGAGCAATCCAGAAGTAATCAACACAAGACACCAAAAGACATGCACATACATAATACGAAGCTGCGCATCTGAAAACCCCTCGGCTCTGGGCGCCAGCCATTCATAATGTATTCAATTTGAAGCAAGACTTCAGGAACACCAAGCAGTCAAGTGACAAATATACAGATTATGAAAAATTTGCCATTAGAAATGGCCTCTAAGGTTTATGTCCAATCAGAGAAGTCGGTATTCATTACATAAGTCTGTTGATGCATCGATGATGTATACCAAATTTTGTCATAGAGCATTTGAAAATTATCAGAGATAGAGATCATTAATGATTTCGCATAAATTAAAGATGGCCGCCCATCCTTCCCACCACTCAGAGAAACTGATGTGGTTATTCATTGCAAGTGTCTTGACACATGGATGCTGTATACCAAGTTTCATATAGAACACTGAAATGGTATCAAAGATATACATCATCAAAGATTTTGCATAAATTAAAGATGGCCACCAAGGTTTCCGCCCAATCAGAAACACCAGAACTGCCATTTATCGTAAGTCTATTGATGCATCGATGATATATGGCAAATTTTACATCGAGCACTCGAACGGTATCAGAGATAGAGATCATTAATGATTTCGCATAAATTAAAGATGGCCGCCCATCCTTCCTGCCACTCAGAGGAACTGATGTGGTTATACATTGCAGGTCTCTTGATACATCGATGCTGTATACCAAGTTTCGTATAGAACACTTGAATGGTATCAAAGATATATCTCATTAAAGATTTTGCATAAATTAAAGATGGCCGCCAAGGTTTCCACCGAATCAGGGAAACTGGTTTGGTCATTCCTTTGAAGTTTCTTGATGCATCGATGATCTATACCAAGTTCACACACGGAACAGTGAAATGGTACCTAAGATACACAAGATTAATGATTTCGCATAAATTAAATATGGCCGCCAAAGTTTCCAACCAATCAGGTCCAGATTCAATAGGGTTCTGGGTCATGAGCATATGGATGTGCAGTGCAAGTTTGGTGTGCCTAGGGTAAGTCGTTCTAAAGATATCTTGGTAACGAGAAAGCTGTGATGGTTTCGCATAAATTAAAGATGGCCGCCAAAGTTTCCAACCAATCAGATCCAGATTCAATAGGGTTCTGCGTCACGCGCATACGGATGTGCACTGCAAGTTTGGTTTGCCTAGGGTAAGTCGTTCTGAAGATATCTTGGTAACGAGAAAGATGTGACGGACGGACGGACAGACGTACATGACGACAATACCCTTCGGCCAAATTTTGGCCGAGGGGTAAAAACGTATGCAATAAACCGATTTCTTTCAAATAAACTAAAATACAGTCTTCTTTTACCTGATTAAAAACATCTTCTACAGTAGCTGCTTGATACAAAGAATCTCTTATAATCATAAATCTATACAGTCGATCAGAATATGTTTCACTGTGAGATCAACAGCGACTACTTTGGAAGATCTTTTTAGTCGGGTGAGGGAGGATTGTATCTTGGGTGATTTGAGAGAAACCGGGCTGTTATATAACTTTTAATGTGTGTATATATGTTTTAATGTGTTGGATTACTAAGTTAGTGACTTGAGTACTTAGAAGTTTGTTTGATCGTCGGTATATAGTTGAAATATTGCTGAACGCGACATTAAACCTCAATTCTCTCTCTCTCTCGGTGGCATGGAATACACCTTGGGGCTGATTCCTTTTTCAGTAAATGTTCGTGAGTTATTCTACATCGCTTGATCATAGCTTGATAGAAACGTTTCTAGCTACTCATATGAATATATTCCAAAGTTGCTCATTCAGTTTGTTATTATCCACAGTGTTATGTCTAAACGATAATAGAAAAACGCAACAGAAAGATTTGTGAAGTCGAGAATCAATAATCAAATATTTATTTACAATACTAAAATCATATACAAATTAAGTTAGGTCAATACAGCAAATAAATGTCAAATAAAATCTTACTGTTCAATGTTATACCGGTATATCTCTCAGAGTGCGTAACAACGTGCTAATCTCTATACAGTCTGTGCCGAAATCGCGTTCCTGTATTTCTGTAGTCCAATATCGCTTAGCTGTTGTCCAGTTTTCGTCAATTCAATCACGTGGATAATACACAGCGGTCGAACACAGGAGTATTAATCCAGCAGTCAGTTATCTCCAGCAAATATTAGCCAATAATAATAATGATGATGCACCCACGTAAGTCTGTTTGAAACCTCCAGTCAGTAATTACGGGCAAAGTAAATCAATCAAAGCCAGTTCTTAAATTCTCTCTCGAGTGAGCGAACGAGACGGTATTTATATCCTACGGGGAATTCGCGATTATTCTATCCGATCAAGAAACTTCCATCGGTACAACAATAACGTAAGATTTAACCCAGATACGATTACAACAACTACGAGAAAGTTCGACATAATTAACCCAGATAAACAAGTGCTTTCTCATTCCAGAAACTTCAAGAATGTTTAATATTGAATACAATGAAGATCTATATGTACAGATGGCGCTCCGCACAGGTCATACGGGCTCCCGACGTATGTATAGATGGCGCTATGCACAAACCCCTCAGGGTCATATGGGCTGTACGCAGAACAGCCATTTGCAATCATAGAATCTTCCAGAAAACACTAGTCGGATAACTCACATAATTCTCTTACGATAAATCGGTCACGATTACGAGAAAATTCCATGAATACAACAGAACGTAAACATATTTACCTCAGGTCTATCATTCTAGAAATATCCTCAGTGTCTAACTTTATACTGTAATACTATGTCAACAGCATCCCTAGCTAAATAATATATAGCCCTCAAGAGTACTATATATTATTTAGCTACAGCATCCCATAAAGATTGAAACAGCTTTCTCACATAAGTACAGACAGAGGGTCTGAAATCGGTATATGGGATTCCAACAGTTCTTCAGTAGAGTTCTTTATCTGAAATAGGTTTTACAAGTTTCTGTGCTCTCCATCGTTCCTGCGGAGTTTATAAACAGATACAATTGATATGGCTAGTTGTAGTTATGAACAGTTAAAAACGATATTCACATTGTTGTTCACTCCCATTTTCCGTTTATTTCATCGATCGTACACTCTTTCTAGATCCTCTTATAAACGAAAACGATCGTTTATCGGTAGATACTGGCTTGAATATTTTAGTATCATAGGCATACAACAGTTTTTGGAATTTAATTCATACATATACAACATGAAAAAAGGCGTCGTCCATTATAGAATTTTCGCGTCCACAATGAATCAAAAGTCATATTCCATATAACAGCATTAGCATCAAACCAAACACTCAGGGCGTCTATTTGCAAGAAACATTGGTTATGGTATATCTGTTGAGCATAGTCTTCATAGCACTGTCTTCAAAGTGGAAATGACAGCAAACAATGTTGTCGACAAAACACAGGGGGGTGTTCTGTAATGCTGTGCGTGCCATGAAACTTCCACTCTGAGAGCTAAATATTCCAGTTGATAAGTTCTCATGTTAACAAATGAACCGCTAATAGGGAGTAGTCAGATGGGGGAAATATTGCGTGAGCGTCTTTACTGGCTTCAAGGATTACAACATGACACAAGGTAGCATTACACCGCGACGTTCTAGATGATATACGCATAGTTTTTAGGCTAATACAGTCCCCCGATTCAACATCAAGTAAATAACGAATAATTCTGTTACCACCACAAGGAAATGATTTGCGCAGTATATCAGCGGTGAATTTCATTCAATCCTGTGCAAACAAAGAACAACCTAATTTCAGAAAGGGGAGAAAACAATGACTAATATTTACCTCATATAGGAATATGATAATAGTAATGTGATTATTCGCGATTTGGCGTTTAAAGTCAAACCTCGATCGAAAATGAAAATCAATACCAGATTTGTTCGAAATATAACACAATGCCGTGTTGGAACGTATTTTTTATCCACTTAATATGGAATGAAGTTCTGTTTAGAATCATTGTCGTGGGGTTTAGTATGTATGTCATTCTTGCGATTATAGATACTGGATTTTTCGTGTTGTTGAAAATTACTGCCGGATACTTTTATCGAAGGCACATACGTGATTACAGGGAGTAAACATAAACAATTATACCATGAACCGGTAACAATAACATTTGACATATTAAATGAAACATTCAAGCAAATGTAAAAACATGGATAAACATATGGTCTACAGATCAACGTGATAAATGTTTTTCGTTTTGTTCTGCATTGACGGATTATCTTAAAAAGGGATCTTTTTAAGTCGTTGACTAGGTTTGGGTTGTTGGACACTTGGTTGCTTTGTATACACTGAAAAAAGGGGGCGTTTAGATTCTCAATGCCAATTAAACACCTCACAGACATGACTTTCAAACACCGTTAGAGCATTTACAATCTAAATGGTGTTTAGAATTGTTTGTTTAGAAACACCGTTAGAGCATTTAGAATGTAGATGGCGTTTAGAATTGTCTGTTTAGGAATTGAACATGGATGTTTAGTTTTGTGTGTTTAGATTCTCAACACCTATAAAGTTTCTCCATACCCATGTTTGATTTCTAAATGCCTTAAACACGTTTAATCAACTTATTTGACAGACATGACTTTCAAACACAATTTTCCATTTAGATTTCTAGAGTGTTTAGATTATCAAACAAGGGTGTTGAGAAAACTCTATGATGGTGTTGAGAAATTAAACAAAGGTATAAAGAACTGGCAAGACCTGTTTTCAAATAAAAAAAAATCCAATTTATTCATCTCGTGGATGAGATTATCATGAAATTACACTCGATAACTTTCTCCATTGAAACGACCGAATGTTCAGGAATTTTCGGTATTCGGCTTCTAGAAAGTGTTCAAAAACTCTTGAATGAATATGTTGATCAGCGTTTAAGCTTTGATTTTCTCCAAGCGGTTTAATGAACTGGATATATTTCTGGGATTTGGCTTCTACAAAGGGTTCATTGAATAACTGTTGCTGTTGTAAGCCCAATATCCGAGAGTATACACAAGGATATAAAATCCATGCCATATAATACAATGATAGTAATGATAGCGCTGCCATGGGTACACTTTTGACAAATCCATGAAGAACACATTTGTCGGCTGGAAACAGAACATCGATAAAGCCATCGGGTTTTGTCTTATCTGTGATGAAGACCAGCCTGGGCGCTCCCTCCAGTTTAATGGATTTTATGTAACGATCTCCTTCTTCTGCAAGAGAAAACAGAAATGTTATTTTGTAAGCACCACACACCTGCATGATTTATCATACATTAGAAGAACAACCACTTGTGCATAAATTTCAGAATGCTAACCTACATGGCAATTAACCCTCATCCTGTCGACTCCGGATATATCCGTTGCCAGATTGTCATGTTCCTAGTGTCGACTCCGGATATATACATTCAGAGTGACCATTGCACGTTTGGTCCACTTTCAAAACAATTTGGAGTCACGTGTGGGAAAACTTAATCAGACATGGTTCACTCCATTTAAAACATATTTCATAAAATATTTCAAGCAAGTTTGGTGTTTATTTACTAATACAGTTCACTGTGTGAAGATCGTCTACAAATGTGAAACAGAGTGCCGTTTCTTCAGAAATGTTCGTCAAAACAATTGAAAACGCACCTTGTTGACAAGTTTCCGTAACAAAATCCAGACAAAAAATATCCATGTATTGAACTTGTCTGTTTGTAAACCGAAATGCTCTGTGTCCTAGTCCCCTTTCCTTGATCGAAAGCTGTTTCTTTCTCAAAAAACTGAAAAACTACAATGTCTCCTAGCAGTTTCTGAAAATAATAAAATTCAGCAGTTCAAAAAACATTCACATCTCAACTTCCAACTATGGTGACGTATACCAGATTTCAGAGGATCTTTTCCACAAGAGATTTTTAAATATAGATGTTTTGGGGAATAATTCAGGAAACAGACAAATTATGACGAAACAGTTGCACGCACATTTGCATATAGTGTCGACAATGTAAACCAAATTTTAGAGGATTCCAATGAAAACTATTTGAGTAGATGCCTTGAGAAGTATATAGTAATTACGGGGTGTAAGATGAAGGGGAATAACTCAAGAAATGGGTAACTCGCATTAAATGCAGTCAAATGCACATTAGCATATGGCGTCGACAACGTATACCAAATTTTCAGAGCATTCCAATGAGTGTGTGAGTGAATTAGAGTTTAACGTCGTTTTTAGCAATAATTTAGCTATATCACGATGTCCCCCGTTAGTCGCCTCCTACGACAAGCTCAGGGATGCTGGGGTTCTATTCTGGTAGAGGAAGATTCCAATGAGACCTCTCGGAGTAGATGCATCGAAGAGAGAACTGAAGTACAAGGGGCCAGTACAAAGAATATATAGATAGGTGGTTTGGAGGAAAATCAAGGGGAATAACTCGGGCAATTAACGAATCGCATCAAAAAAGTCACATCAACATTTGCAAATGCTGGCGCATATGTGTGCAAAATTAAGCAAGAATCCCCTGAAAACTCTAGGAATTGTGTTGACAGATGAATGATGCTATAGTGAGTGAATGAATGAATTTGAGTTTGTCATTTTCAGCACTATTTCAGCTATATCATAACATCTCCTGCAACAAGCAGGGATGTTGGAGTTCTATTCTGGTAGAGAGAAGAGTTTAAAATCTAAGGAGAGAGAATAACTGATTACAGAGAGGACAGAATGTGGAAGGGAGTATAGAAACAAGAAAAGGGATAACAGAAACTGGAAGAAAGGAAAGGTGCCCCGGAAATCACAAAGGGGGAAAACAGATCGACTTTCCATCCCTAAATCCATACCATGCATATAGAGCAAACATTTTTGCATCAGTTTTCAAGATGAGTTTTCAGATTTTCTGTCTCAGTCCTGATATTATATTGCAATGGGATGTGAGGGTAGGAGAGACATTTTCAAACGAAGTGAACAATTAAAATGTCTGTCTCCATGCCATCACAATATAATATTGGGATATGGACAGAAAATTTACTCTCCTGCTACCGATGATAAAGTAATATTTTACTTGTGAAATTGTGGTAAATTTATCTTTGGATAATTACACTCACTGGTTTTCTCTGTTTCTCTGGTAACATTGAAGCTCCAACCTCAAAGAGTTTCTCCTTAATTGCGTTTGCCTCATCTGGCCCTTTCATGAGCTTGAGTTCTGCATACACCTGCAAAATCAAATATATAAAATTTGAAAAACTTGAAATCGGAGGTCATAATAAATGAAGTAGTTTAATGAAATTCTATTTTAAAATCATCATCGATCAGGAACACTGGACAGCTGGAATAAAAGAAATGCAGGAAAGAAGCAATCAGAGATGCTCCTCATTTCGCTTTCGTCCGACACTGCCCCGCCATTGTTTTGTTCTGTATTAACCGAAATCCAACCAACATAAATATATTCCCCATTCACAGACAGGCTTGAAGAATAAAGGGCCATAACTCTTAAAATATAACTGAAACGCAGAAAGGCCTCATGCTGCACAACTACATGTATGGGGCATTGACCATATATCATGCAAATTTCATACTTGTCCATACAATATTAACCGTGATCCTGCCTGGATAAGTCTCAATTCACAAAGATTTCAAGAACAAAGGACCATAACTCTTGAAAATATAAGCAAACTGCGGAGAAACTTCACGATATACAACTACAGGGCACTGACCATATATCATCCAAATTTCATAATTGTCCATACAATATTAACCAAGATCCAGCCCGGACAAGTCCCAGTTCACGGAAATCCAGGAACAATAGGCCATAACTCTTGAAAGTATAAGCGAAACGCAGAGGAACTTTACGCTGCACAACTATGGGGCACTGACCACATATCATGCAAATTTCATATTTGTCCATACAATATTAACCAAGATCCAACCTGAACAAGTCAAATTCACAGAGATTTCAGGAACGAAGGGCCATAACTCTCGAAAATATAACCGAAACTCGGAAAAAACTCTACGCTGCACAACTACGAGGCACTGGCCACATTTCATGCAAGTTTCAATCCTGTCCATCAAATATTAACCGAGATATTGCGTGGACAAGAAAATCGGACGGACAGACAGATGGACGGACAAAGCGTTCGCTATAACCCCCCCCCCCCACCCCATCTAATAAGGGGGGGGGGGACAACTCAGCACTCGAAGTTGATCATTTCGATTTAATCCAGTTGCTAATATGAAATTTTATGTTCCTGTGACAGCAATTAAGCGAACAAATAAACTGTCATATATTTTACAACTACATTTACATTTTATAAATTTAAAGAGATGTTAACACCAGTGTTCGATATCGGGGTAGAGGGTTTAAAAAAAAGTTCACTTACAAATAATGGATCGGCAAATCTCTAATCCCCTCGATCCACTCACGTCTGTTGACGTAGGTTTCTTTTCTTGCTGGCAGCACCATCATACTTCTCATATAACTGCAGTAACATCTGGCAGTGTGCTTCATATTCTGTCAGTGAAATTCTTTTACTATGTTGAATGAGAGACCTTTCATCTGTACTGAGACTGAGTTTCGCAGCCTTGGGTTGACGCGTGTACTCCACTGGTGATACATGTAAGGACTTGTGCTTACTCGTCTATCTCAAGTAGCGTATTCTGGCAGACAAATCTGTCGCAAACACAGACTACAATCGAATAAAACAGATTCAATTTAATAGGTGTTTCCACCATAAATGTATGAGAAAAGGAATGACTATCAAACCTCAAAAGGGTATTTGCCCTTGGCTACTAGGCAGCAGAACCAGTCAAGTAAATTGACTACGTTGCATCAAGGTTTAATCATCATGACTGTGAGTGTCATTGTTGTGTTGATATTGTTGCATGAAGATGTTCAACAGGTTGGGGAAAATACCTTGATCGAGGTATTATACCTTGATCGGGGTATTATACCTTGATCGAGGTATTAGCCTATACCTCGATTGGGGTATAGGGCTATGTCAACTTCAGTTTTTATATATTTATGGAAAATGTGGACATTCACAAACATGCCGGACTGCATGAATCTTTCAACAGCATCCATTGCTTCATTATTCCATGATTTTCATGGCAACGTATTGCTTCGTTTTATGCGACTAATCATTCAAATTAGCCACTTCAATATTTCAAAAATGAAACACGGCTTCAAATGACATATTCGGTGAAATTTATTCTGTAAATGAAAAAAGCATGGGGTGGCATACTTCCATATCAAGGTCATGTGCAAATTGCAGGATTTGGGAGGCAATGCCTAGTTAATAAATCAAGTTCAACTGACAGATACATAATCTAAACTGCTAGCATGTGCACATAAAAAACAGACCTATGCTCTGGGTATTATGACCCTGCCATGTGTATGCATGCTAGGAGATTGTGCATTGCATCAGACAATTTAATCAAATTTATTCATCAGTCAGTGCATCTACATTCATGCAACATGGATATGACTTTGAGATGGAAGTATGCCATCACATGCCATTTTCATTTACATAATAAATTTCACCGAATATGTCATTTGAAGCCATAGATGTTGTTGAAAGATCCATACAGTCCACGGTATGTGTGGATGTGCACATTTTCCATAAATTGACAAAAACTGAAGTTGACATAGCCCCATACCCCAATCTAGGTATAGGCCTATACCTCGATCGAGGTATAATACCCCGATAAAGGTATAATACCTCGATCAAGGTATTTTTCTCAACCTGTTCAAATAATTAGGCGACCGCGAACATTTTAAAAAGCTACAGCATTCAAGGGTTTCATGAATATTGGCACACAGAGGTAATTTTCTGCCTAAGCAAGTATGCCTCAGTATCTATGTGCAAATGACATACAGTATTAAACTTTCTGTTATATTCTGAGTGTCCATTCAAATTTTTACCTCATTTTCCCAATCCATTGCTTCTGTGTTGTTGTTGTTGTTGCTCGTATCTTGAGAATCATTATCAGGGTGATCATGTCTACTCATGTGTATCCTATAAGCGTTTCAGCTTTTGCTGGTATATTCGCAACCTTTGAGAGAACACTAAGTTTGGATCATATTTGTGCCATAGAGATTTGTGATTGTTCATCTCTCTTGAACAACACATGGCACAAAACATTTCCTGCAGCATTTCCGAGCTATGATAGCACTCTCGCTTGACTCATATTGGTTTGCTCTCATACCTGCATTTCCGATTCGGCCATGTCGACGCGAGCGCACCCTTTTATGCGCTGACGAGTTCTTTCCCCTGAATACAGATTCATTCACCTCGCTCCAGTTATTTCCCTTGTCTACTTGGTCAAAAAGCGCGGGTCCCCAGGAGAATGTATTTGATTGTAAACTAAACAATGCAATCGTGAAAATAATAACTTGAGTGAGCATCCACGGTGACATTTAAGAGAACGGGAGAGAAAAATAGAAAGGGTAGTGTATTAATGCCAGAAAAATGCAAGGCGCCCAGTGAATCGATTCAAATTGAATATGAAAATTGTAGAAACACAGAAACTACAAACGAACTTGTTAAAATTAATGTTACTGCATTTTAGGAAGATAATCAGGTAGGGACACTATAAAAGGGTCAGAGAAAAACACTGCATCAATAAGAAATCAATCATTGAAAGTACTGAAAGAAGATTTCAAAAGATCATACCAGATTCAATCACACTTACCATGCTTACCAAGATCCACGTAGCAGCAGACACGAAAGATACCCGGATGTAGATCTCCCAGATACCCGGATTGCCGTTTAGATTTCTAAACACCCGTGTTGAAGATGGGGTATGGAATTTCTCGACACCCGTTTAATATTCACGATACAAATACCGTCTGATATGCACTACCCAATAAATTATTAATCGACGCACATAACCACTTGTAATATTTAATTTCAACGCCCTGGGCTATTCAGCTAACTACAATATTCTAAATTGAGAGAGACTATGATTTATTTCTTGGACAAATATGAAAAAATGAGCTTAAATATATATGAAACAGGATATACTCAATGCATATACCCTGTGTGTGATCTCTTGAATAAAACTGACACGTTTGTGACCAATTCCGTCGCAAATTGGTAACTGAAAAGACCCTTTTCATTGGTATGTTTAAGGAATACTTTGTGCTAGATACCGGTGTTTAGAATCGAATCTTTGTCCACTACCGTGATTGAAGTCAACTAAACAGTCTACGTTTAGTTTCTAAATGGCCATGATTAGGAAAAGAAGCAACTAAACGCTGCAACTAAACGGTTTAACGCAACACCCGTTTAGTTTTTAAACGGTCTAAACACTACACCTATTGAATTTCTAAGCGGTTCTAACGCCAGGCTTTTTTCAGTGTACATTTCAAACTCAAAAAATTAATGGCATGCTAGTGAGATGAAGTCCCTGTCTGTCCCAAATGCTTGTTGAAAGCGTACGTTAAATTCTATTCACTCACTCCTGTCCCAAATGCATCAACATAATTTTTTCACCCGCATATTAAACAATACACATGTTCGTCTTTGGTTCCACATTACCATACGTGGTAATACCGTTCACTCCATAATGACCCACTCATAGTTGATGTGATTTCAACGCAGGATACTATATCTCTCGATCACTTTACTGGTAAACAATTATCATACAATTGTTATATTAGTGTGCTCATTTTCCATGGATACACACAGACAGCCGTGAGACGATAATTCCGTAGCCACTGAAGACAAACTAATGGATATGACGGCAGTAATGATGCAGTGAAAATATGTCTTCGCCGAAGAAAAAAACACAAAAGCACAATTCGTCTCAAAGAAACTATTTCTTGACCTTCCGGCACAGGATGGAGCTCAATAAATGTGTTAGCTAACAAACACGCGAAGTCAACTACCATGGCCGACTGAACACTATCTTCAGCGTGAAATTGAAAGCAAACAATTACATCGACAAGTCAGTGGTGGACTCCTGGGAAATAGTATGTGCACCATAAAATTTTCACCCCGAGAGCTAAATATTCCGGTTGATAAGTTCCACCTCACCAAGCGTTGAGAAGGTGGAGCCGAACAAATAAACCGTAATGCTGGAACTAACTACAGGAAGTTTCTCACTTTTGTGCCCAAAGCAGAATATATTGCGTGGGTAGCTTTTTTTCTCCTGTGATTACAAGTATGGCAACCTTACATTTCCCTTCAACGTTCCGAACCTATAGCTCTCTCTCTCTCTCTCTCTCTCTCTCTCTCTCTGAAAAGGGCTTTCTCTCAGGTCGAGTGTACAATGAACTATGGAGTATGGACGCGGACAATAGATGGCTAAATAAGGGTGGATCGGAAACTTGTATTTACTGTAAATGACATACCATCCATTTGTTGAGACCGATACAGTCCTTAGATACAACATATAGTATATTATGACTTTCTGTTCCCACTACAGAAAATCCATATGCAAACAAATAACAACCCAATGTATTGGAAGATTATCTATGACGGTTAATCATTTCCCAGAATTAATCCAGAATCATTTTCCAATTACATACTTTTTTCTTTCTTGTGAGATTGATTACTTAAATTGAACCTGCCGATGTGTCGGAGAGACAACATCGATGTTCATGCAACATCGTGCAACTTCATGCAACGGTGTTCACCGGAGGTATTTTAGCCCCGTTTACCGGATCCAAGTATGCTGTCATCGTAACGCCGCTGTTACCTCCATGTATCGCTTACTGTGTTCTGGCACATGTAGGCACCGTCGTGATATGACTGAAACATGGTTGAAAACGACGTTAAACTCTACTACTCATTCACTCGGCTGACTTCGGAAAAAGTCAAACAAACTACAACACATATAAGGGAAGTGGGAAGAGGTGCCGACATACTGACAGAGCCACATGACTTCACAGTATAGTCTTCCGGTTAAACTATTCTAAAGCACATACAAAGAATCTAACGATTCGTGATATGTGTTTTATCTCAGGTACGCTTTTATTGTACCTGTTCATGTGGCAACTTGTATGATATGACCACACGGCCCCTAGCACCGGTATAAGCGGTATTGGATACAAATCTAGAGAGCTATGATGGAAATGCTCTGACAACTTGTTTACTGGTAATTGGTGAGCTGCTTCGCTGTGACAACTCGTACATTGGAGATTGGTGAGCTGTATCGTCGTCAGATGTAAATGACGGCATTTAACACAAAAGGCTAGTCTGTAAGGCCCGATGTCGACCCAGCATCAACTTCCCACAAATGCCAACATATATCAAAGACCAAAAGGTCTGTACAGGGGCCGGGCCTCGGGGACGAAACGTCCACCAATGCTAACATGATCATACGAGTTATGTCCATCGATTTTTGGCGTTTGTACAACGGCCGATTTCTTATCTAACTCTCAAAGAGTGCCCATTCTCAGACGGGGAATACAGGGCCGTAGCCAGGATTTACTGAGGGTTGGTTCGCCTTCACTCCAAAAGGGCAAACAAGGGGGGTTCTCTGTATGGGAAAAGGGGCAAATAGGGGGTTCGCTTCAGTTTGAAAAGGGCATTATATGAGAAAAATATATAATATTTTCGAAATGGGGGTAGACCAAAAATGGCACAACTTTGAATAGTGACTACTGTTGGAATCTCATATACCGATTTCTGACCCCCTGTCCGTGCTTTTGTGAGAAAGCTGTTTCAATCTATATGGGTTTCTGTAGAAAATTCACGAGTTTCAAAAACGATCATGCGATGTAGAATCGGCCATACCCGATTAACTCACGAACATTTACTAAAAAGGAACCAGCCCCAAGGTGTATGCCATACCGATCGACTGTATAGATTTTAAGATTGCAAGAGATTCTTTTGATCAAGAAGTTCATTTAGATCATTTTAGCCAGGTAAAAGACTGTATTTTAGGTTATCTGAGAGAAATCGGTTTGTTGCATAAGTTGTACATGATTTTGGCGTGTTGATTACTTCTGGATTGCTGGGTTGTTGACTTGTTTTTGTTGAAATATATAGAATTTTGTTTGATTGTTGCTATGTAGCTGAAATGTTGCTGAACGCGACGTTAAACCTTAGCTCTCTCTCTCTCGATTGCATCGTGTGAAAGCAATCGAGGTAACCAACTTTTTTTTAGTGTGATCGAATATCATGTCACACACTGAAATTACTTTAATTATGGATGCATTACACGAGCTGCGTTTTTGTTTGTCAGCTATTCAATCAGTATTGTAATAGTGGTATTTAGGCTCGGCTATTATCGCCATCGACCGGAGTCGCCACACATGACTCACTTCATTGAAGGAAAATACTAAACTCAACCCACTGTTCGATGCCTCAGCTTCGTGTTAGGTGGTCATATTTCACCCAGTGGATCGATCAAGGGTTAAGTGGGGAAGCATAACTTATGTGAGAGAAAGGCATTTGACAATGGAGAGAGAGAGAGAGAATTAAGGTTTAACGTCGCCTTCAGCAATATTTCAGCTATATAGCGACGATCAAACAAAATTCTAAGTATTCAAGTTAATAACTAATGCATTAAAAACATGTAAATACATTAAAATTTATGCAACAAACCGATCTCTTTCAAATAATCTAAAATACAATCTTCTTTTACTCGACTAAAAAGATCTTCCAGAGTAGCTGCTCAATAAAAGCTGGACGTTTCATCCACTTAGTACGAGTAATTAAGCATTTAGTGATAAATGTATGAGGTTTATCCTGTTCTACCAGCCTCCGCTAAAACAATTTTGATGATTTTCCGAATTAACAGGCTGGGCGCTGGTGGATTCATGGAAGATACAATTGATAACGTCATATTGTCTTAGGGAGCGTTCCCATTTAACATTCGTGTTTTCATGGTTTAAACCATTTCGTTTAAACCATGCCACGAACGATGGGTGTATCGTTGGTTCGTTTTTTCAAAAAAACCATTGAAAAAACGAACGACGAAAAAACCATTGCGTTCGTTCGATGGTTTTCTATAGAGTTTCCAAGGCTGTGACTTGCTGCAGAAAAAACGATTAAAAGTAGTTCCGCCTGAGTGACGTCACACTAAGACACGCCCACATACTGCTCGAATGATGGCAGCTCAAACGTGTAGGCTGTTAAGTCGTCAATAACAGGCCTACCGGTATATACCCGGCACCGTATTAAACTGACCACCGTGTGTGTGCATTCTGACGAGAATTTATAAATATAATCTATCATGAACTATTCAGTGTTGGGTTTTTTTCTTTTTCTTCTGCTTCTTTTTGCGTCCTTGTCCACGAAATAAGTCAATGTTTGTATTTACTACCCGTTGTGAAAAACTACGAGCGCCATCTGATAATATTATCGCAGAAGTATAGCTAGCGGTATCTCTACATTTGAATTATGAATTTAGATTGCGCTACTTGCACAATGAATTTATTAACACCACTGCCCATAATAATTATATCGGCCACGAATATGTCTAGCTTTAACTTTACTCTATTATTTTCTAATCCAGAATCACAGAAAGCCCCTATCGATTGCGTTTTCATGGTAAAAGGATTAGAAAATAACTAAAAATACTCTTCATTGTAGAGTGATTTTATTCACCGGAAATCGCTCTGAACGCTTCCCCGGGGATCTAGACCCCAGGAGCTTCCGGGACCCAGGCGTCCCCTCGACACTCCCCTGAAGTGCTATGATAGTAGTCGCCCCCTCCCCCCTTGCCTCGTGAGGCCGTACCACTATTCAATTTGCTTTCGACGCCCAGCCAAGATTCACATCTCACATTTTTTCAGGAATAAGATACCAAAAATTTCTTGTAATGTTGAATGATTGATATTATTTTTTATTTAAATTCATTTAAAAACATACGCAGCGCTTTTGTGAAGAATGCCTAAATTGCCATGTCAACACAATTTAGTGTTATTCTTGAAATAAACATTTTCGTTTCAAAGTTATTAATCATTTGAAATGCCATCATGTCATGTATTTTGCGATACATACTAAATGATATAAGAGTTCAAATAAGCGTGGCTTGAATTTTCCGGCAAAATTTGTCTATCTGGCCTATGCAAGTAATATATTTAACTCCATGGTTAAACTGATGTTGTATGACCTGCCCGCAGTCTGACTGAAGAGGAGACCATGGTGGGCCGGGGGGGGGGGGAGCGGGGGCCATTTTCAATATCGATTTCCAGCCGTAAAGACGTACTCAACAATATCATCCGTAAACAACAACAACAACAAATAACAACAGTGAAGCTGTTCAAGACGCTACCTATTGGAACTACTGGACAATTCTGAGACGGAGCAGACGGAAGTGGTTGGACCAGAACGAAGAAATAAAGTGCCGTAGACCGCGGGGCCAGACAATTCAAAATAAGTACCGTATTTATTTATACCCGGCCGGTTGCTTAGGCCTAAATAAATCTCCGCTTACTGCAGGTCCACAGGGGCTTGTAGCTGGTCGGTTATTAAAAAAAATCGAACGACTACTTATCAGGATTAGCAGGAAAGTACAATGCGACGATAAACGATCATGTGGTAGGATACTGTGATAGATACGACTTGTGCGACGAAAAACAATTAATTGAGCAGGTTAGAAATAGTATGTCCTTTTATTGCAATATACCCGTGTGTCTCTCCACGTGTTCCTTTCATCGTGCGTACAATTTCTACATTTTGTTTGTTTTGAAAGTTTCTTGACGCCATTACGTGTCTGGCAGCAAAGCATTCTTGTGATGTTCGCGGCCACACTTCACACCTGAACACACAACGGTGGTCTCCTCGATACCGTCTACAACTCAAATGTGTTTATTTAACCTTAGATCAACAGAAATTTCGATTCACGGTCTCCGTTACAGTCCGTATATTGCCGGGTTTTTTTTTATTGAATAGCAATTCAGAAAATGATAGAATTTTAGTTACGACAATTCTCAACACTGGGACGTTATTATCAAAATGGCTTCGGTATTATCATCGAGCCTACTGGTATTATATACGGTCCGGATTAGAGCTTACTACGGTTGAAGAACTTTTGGATATTATATCCCACAGCTTGCTATCAGATGATAAGTGTCACAAAGAATATATTAATTTACAGATAGATAGATTTATTGCTCAGTTTTGTCGATAGGACTAAAATGCATATACATTAAGACATACATTAAAGCAAATATAACATGAGTACATTAAGACAGAACAATTAAGACACTAAAACAATAGGACATTAAAAGAAACATCATACACGAAACATAAAAACAATGTGAAAACATCACAGACAATATCAAACAAAGACAACAAAATACATTGAATACATCACTGATGATTTAGCGTTCTCGTGGGTGCCTTGGGCTATACTTGTGATGTCAGGTTAGGATATACATGGGCTAAGACTGCTGTGCATTAAAACATATATATAAATATTACATGTATTTATTTAAATCTTGATATTTTTGTAATTATAACTGCTATTTCTATGTTAAAACAACACGTCTATGATTATCTATTGATACTATCTGTAGATATTCCATTATAATTGAACATTACATACAATTAATCCTTGTAAGAAATTTCTTATTTTAATTTACTTCGGATTCGGAAGTTATTTTTGGAAAAATGGTTTCGGTAACTGTGTATGCTTAGTTCCAACCGACCTTCTGGGGCCTTATAATTCACGCGCCATTCTGAACGTATTTACTTCAAGAATTCAAATAAGACCGCTGTTACATGCAACA
>JAVTVY010042929.1:0-19102 GCA_036873755.1 Hanleya hanleyi | reverse complement strand
GAACTTTATATCTGTTCATTAACTCGAGAACAAAGGTTTACTTCATCACGTTTTTGACATTTTTCTTCATTCATGAAAAATGTTCCCACCTGAAAGGAATCTGTATTGTATTTGACATTTGACAATACTTGACAATTAATATTTTCTTGTATTTGACATTTGACAATACTTGACCATTTAGGTTTTGCCCAAATACCGTGGTGAAGTTCAGATGAATGCTGTTGATCACAGGCATGACAAATACCAATCAATACCAATCATTTCTATGATTCCCAGACATCGATATATAAAAAAGCCTATAGGCTCTAGTTTATATACAGTTTGATTTATATTCATATTTCTTTGTTCTACAGGAAACAAATCCGAAGACGTCCTTTCAACTTTTCTTGGTTTCTAACACCAAAATCCTAACTCCCCGTTTGACTCTGGCCCGTGTATATTCGATGATGTAATATGACTGAACATAAGGATAAAAGCTGGTCTATCATTGTAAGTATTATGTTGAAGTATCTTACTTCAACATTTATCAACAGAACAGGAGTTATGAATAAGTATAAGACAGAATAGAAGAGCAATTGTTTGTATTCATCAAAAATAGGAAAGGGTGTACATCAACATTAATGTTACTACCGGTATCTATTCTCTGTTTCTCCGGAATAACGGAAGTTGAACAAATCTACCATTTTCTTCTGATTTCCCCGTGAAATTATGCCAATCAAAAGTTTACCCACGGTGAGATCAAGGAGTACGTATAGGAATAGTTCCCCACCTATGTAGACAAAAGTGCATTTTATAATAAAACGGTCGCATAAATCATTTCACTTGCTCAATATCTGCATATTTCGGTCATTTATTTCATTTTCACGATGATAACTGAACATTTATTCGACGTTTCTCCAACTAGTTTGGTTTGTGCGTATGAATATGTCGAATAATATGTTGAGGTTGTATGTCGTCTGCACCACTGTCTGGCCAAATGTGTGAGCATTCAACAAAGTATATGTGTCATTTCATGCCCATAGTATCGCTATCATCAAATTCGGTTTTTGCAATTACAAGCGTCTAGTCCGTCATTCATAATCCAGCCGTCGTCCATTAGAGAATATTCGCGTCCATATTCCAAAGACCTATTCCACATTCCATATAACAGTATTAGCACCAAATTCAAAAAGACAATCATAGTATACAAAAACTTAGGCTTGTTTCCTGCAAGCGAGAAGCGGTCAACAGTTTTCAATGATGCCGGCAAGACATCATGAAATATCAAATCCGTATCGCTGATCAGTATTCTTAATCCATAATATTCGTTGTAAAGTCGTCGTCTAAAGAATGATGTATCTCAGTCACGCTTTGATTGTGGCTGTTCATATCAGTACCATGAGGATCTAGAAGTACACGGTTCATACGGCCCCTAACCCCGGGTTAAGCGGAATTAGACACAAGTTACGAAACGTCGCGCCATAGATCTTACACGCTACGTTCGTATTTTGCTATCAGCATGCGATATGTATCGCCAAATTTGAGAAACTTTGAGTGGAGGAGCTTGGTGGATTAGGGTGATTTTAACAATCACCCATCTAGTTATTCATAATTGTTTAAAGTTTCTAGTCTTGATCTTGAAATCACATGAAATTACCTAATATCACTGCTCGAATAGCTGTATTAAAATCGCACAATTGGTCCGTTCTGTTCAACACGAGCTCTTAATAATCACTAAGCAGTACTTCAGCTGTGCAGCACCGGTATACCAAATCAACACCCTCCAACGAAACCGATCAGGTTCTGCTACGAACGCGTTCAGCGTACACTCCTGCATCCGCGAGTCGCCATGAACGCGTTCAAACGTACACTCCTGAATCCGTGATTTACACGACGGTATAATTGTAGCTGCCACGCTTAATCCGAATGGACAAATTATATCCAACGGTCGGGTCCTTCCCGACCAGGACATGGAATTCAATCAAAACACACCGGAGGATACCAAAATGCACCACATACATTGAAATTTGACGTAACAGGAAACGAGAGATATATAGTCTAAAACGACTTGACATTAATTTGAATAAAGAATATTGAAAATTCTAGACCGTTTCTCTCTTGTAGAATCCCATCTTGTGTGTTTTTTATTTGATGCACACTTGAAATTGATGCTGTCATACGAAATCGGTTTTTCGATTATTGATGCGGAAATTAATTTATGTGCGACGACTGAATATTGAATGTCGACAAGGCTTTGGTGGACGACCTCTCATTGAACAGGTAATACCCTGGACAAAATACAAACGCCTAGTCCGTCATTCAATATTCAGCCCTTGTTCATCAAAGAATTTTCGGGTCCATAATCCAAAGATCTAATTCATATAACAGTATTTGCACCAAATTCAGAGACTTAGGCTAGATTCCTGTAAGGGAAAAGCGGTCAAAAGTTTTCAATGATGCAGGCAAGACATCTTGATTTTCCAAAAATATCAAATCCGTATCGCTGATTAGCATTTGTAACCCATATGATTTTCGCTGAAGGCTGGCAAAACAACTTGCAGCAGATCCTTCAATTATATTCTTGAGTCTTACAACAAATTGTTGCCGAAATCACATACAACACACTGAAGGATTCCAACCTGCACAGAGCTGTTGGCTCTAGCAAATCTTCATAACACCGTAATACAGATAACAACGCTCTCTCTCATACTCCCCGTGTTCCATTATCACTTAAATCCATTGAAAGTGCGAAGGGGGGTAGATATATTCAGCAGCGTTGTTAATATAGTACTTACCCAGTGCCCAGTAAATCGTCTATATAGCGTTTAGTGAATGAAAAAATAACGGGCTTTGGGGGTTATTCTTTTGAAAATTTCTACATGTAGGCGTATTCATAGGAGAACAGATATAGGTCTGCCAAACGCGGTGCACACCTTATACCCATTGGAATATCTATACGTTGTTGGTATGAACCGTTAGCTGATGCAGCAAAATGGTTGTCCCGCAGCACGCAATTTCTGAACATACAGCATGGAACAGTAGGTTATGTGGATCAGCCCAGTGGTGACAGACCGAAAATCCATGTAGGCATAAATCCATGTAGGCATAACGTAACTTCATCGATTATGCAGTGAGCAGCGATGATACTAATTTTTCGGATATATAGTGGGAGAGGGTAAATGTAATCATCTGTGCATAATCATATCTTAGGGAGCTTCTTGAAATTAGGAACTGATTTCCCTGGTAGGGACGGCATATGCCGGTTATTCAAATGGGATACACCATGCCCTGTTTGGTGTTCTGATCTGGCTGGATTAGAGTTCCAGTTAGGCCATTCCCCCCATGCTGCTGCATGGTATGGCATAAGCCATCCTTTGTCTGCCGAGTTCCAAACTGTATGGCATGGAGTTCGTAGGAGTTCCAACATGGCGCACCATGCCACTCTGTTTGGAATGTCTTATACCAGTTCCTAGTATGCCCCAATTTCAAGAAGCTCCCTTATCATACTGGATGCTGTCTTGACCAGGCTTTCCCAGACATGACATCATCATGGCTCCACAACAACTTTATAATATACATTCATTTCATCTGTCTGTAGTTTAGTTTAATACAGTACTCAAATAATAGGGCGGAACCCATCACTAATTCGAACAGAAGGCTCATCGATTGGTTGGTCTCCAGAAAGCTGGCATGTCTAACATATCAGAAGTCCTAGTGAACAGTGCTGGAGGAAAACTTCGAAATTGGGTATCCGGGTACAAGCTTGAGTGTAACATGAAACCACCAGCACCCCCTCTTTAGTTCTGATTTGCGCGTTTTCGGAATTCAGAAATCTGTTTTGTGTAGAGGTATTTATGGGAGCTACATCAAATGCACAGCATGTGGGCATTCTGATCAGTGGTGGTAAATATCATGACAGTAGATAGGAAATCGTTGTTTTCCATCCCATGGCAATGGGGTGTAGCCTTGATCATGCCTATACTCATGCCCGTGTTTCGTAGACCTCACATTTTATAACTTGACATGTAGTATATGTTACCGATGTACTATCTCCGACCGTGACCGCAGTGTACCCGTTGGTGATGTTAAAACAGTTGGGTGATATCGGAAGTTTCTGATCGGCGGTTTGTTACATTGCCGGATCCATTACCATTATTATTTAAACAATACGGAAGCAATTAATGGGTTTCCAGCATTCAGAATAATATCCTATTCAGAATTTGTCTATCAAATTTAGGATATGAGTCCGTATATAGCAGATATAAGCAGTCGCTTTTTTCGCACAGATTTTCTTTGACAAATCATTCCAAGATGTAGTCTTTGTGTTGTCGTGCCAACATACCGTTTACCACACTTATAGGAAATAATATTAAGTTAGTTAGTTGTATGAGGTGAACATACGAATTAACAGAATAAGACTTTATAATTTATGAGGAACTGAATGTAATTGAAGTGAAAAAAGTGAAAATGTGAGGCAACTTCAATGCTAAAACAGTTCTGAATTGCAATTGCTAAAGGTTTGATGTCGAAACCTTGTTTATCCGTGTGAGAGAACATCCGATAGGGTCTGAGTGCATGAGACTATTCTTAGATTACGTTGACAGAAAGAAAGACCGGTACACTGGGACACAAGTTCGATAAGTAGATGAGGAATTTCTGCCCAGCACTAGCTAATTTATGTTTTTTTCAATAAACGATGGTCCATGTTAGTTTACTTCCAGAACGTATTAAAAATACTCCCTTGTAATATCCTGATCAGATATGGGATAAGTCTAATACTAATATGTACACATTTGTTTAGGTTGTTATTTTTTGTGATTGTAGTTTTTCAACCGGTAAGGGAGCGTGTCAAAAGTTTTGACGTTCAAACTAAAAGAATGCGTCAGAAAATGAACAGGTACTCGTTCTTTTTCTTCCAGCAAACGAACGTTCGACAGTCAGAAAATGAACACTACCCCGTCAGAAAAATGAACGTCAGAAAAAGGACATTCTTTTTTGAACGTTCAAATTAGTATGTATGATAGCGGTCAGAATTCGCTGAAGGGCTCACATTACGGCTATCGTGTCGACAAAACAAAAACAGAACACTCGAAAAGGCAGCACCTTTGAGACTTAACTGTATTTATTTTGCACTAGCTTTCGTAGGTATATAACCCACTTCCTCTGAAGAAGTACTTTCGTTCTTTCAAAGCAACTATGGCAAAGATTTGACGTTTATCTACAGCAAATTCAATAAATGTATTTAATATAATAAAAGTGGATCTTTCGTGCATATTCTGGGGAATTATTTACCGGGAATTATAGAACGAGCGACATATAGGAACTAACGCGCGTGTATTATTTTTTTTGGAAGAAAACGAGATGAACTATATAATATTAAACTTCGACAGAGAAATATCACCATACTGATTTGGTTTTATTAAAAGTCCGATGTGACCAAATATCGTAAAGAATGACACAATAATCGGGTGAACAAGTTGCTAAATTAAGCTCCTTAAAATGTTCGTAATTTGAATTAATTTGATAGACAAATAAGGACTTTGTTGTGATATCAAACCACACATTATTATGTTACGTATTTGTATGACATTTATATAACAAATTTGATAGATGGCATTCGGCGGATGTTGATCCGAATGTTAACCGTATATGCTAAACCACTAGCTATCCCCTGTTGTACTGTCCGACCTGCTCTGTATTGATAGTGTGTGACGCGCGTGGCCCGTCTGCACATGAGGCCCAGAAAGGGGGAGAGCTCAAAGTCGTTGACGTTCCCGGGTATATAGAGTTGTAAGGTGTGTGCTTCATTGCATCAGATTTCTTCACCGCTACTAATTTTTTTCGTATGGGAAAATAGTGATAGTCTCCAGTTCCAGATGGCTTTTTATGCACACCAAATGACCACCCGGGATTATCCTGGTAGGCCGTACCTGACACTGTCAACACTTGAAACTCGACATAATATTGTATCAATTTAATTTATTACACATCTTGCGGTGTTCTAAATGCTGTTCGTTATATTTATTATTTGGTGTCAAAAATGATCCATCACGGAAAGCCCCTTGAACAGATGTACATATAGCGTTGATTTTATTATCGTATTTTGATAGATCAATAAAGCTCAATAAACGGTTCACTTATATTTCACCATAAAGTTAATATTGAGTGGCCTAAAATAAAAATAATTAACAGCATCAAAAGGTGATTTGCCGTTCCCGTGCTGACCAAGGTATATGTTCAATAGATGCAATAAATAACAGAGCATCTCGCTCGTCCTATGACGCCTTTTGTTTTGATTAGAGCATTATGTTCATCCCAGTGGATGATCACTAAGTCCAACATGAATTGCAGGCAAGCACCTAAAAGGTGCGTGGACCCCTCAGCCTGTTTTTTTAGTAAAGTAGGATCAGGGCTGCATCTAGAGCCAATTTAGTTTCGGAAAACATATGGGTGCCCAAAACTCAAAAGAAACAAAAAACGAAAGTGTTGTTGTTGTTCAATTTTGAAAGGATTTCTGAAGGAAATACTAGAAAAAGCCCCTAGGATCCTCAATATCGATCCTATTGCATAGCTGGGTATTGGATTTCATGTTAATAAACCACTGTTTTGGGAGTGATCACAGGCTATTTGCGCCGAAATTCACTTACAAAAATTGGACCCTCAATAATGAATAACGAAAAGGAAATGGGAGTTTGGGATCGGAACCTGCAAAAAAATCCCTGGACACCGTATAAAACAGATATAGGTTTCACGCGAGTGGTGTGCTGGGATTACAGCATGCAAGAAAGTGTAGCTTTATCGGTGGCAATTTATGCATTGCACAAGTGTGATTTAGTAAACACACTGATTGACATAGGCCCACCCTTATCATTAGGGGGGGGGGGCATAAACTCCAGGTATGCAAACTGGTTCAAAATTGCCCAGAGTCAGGCTAAAAATGGGCTCTCCTAATCACTCGTTTGAAATAATTTCCAAGGTACAGTAACATGTTTGGTGACAAAAATTGATAAAAATGTTGCACCAGTTAAATGTGTGGACACAAATATGGTTCATGCAAAAGTTTTAGGATAAAACATATGATGTAGAATAGAATAATTTAATAGCAAAATTAAAGAAAATTGTTGTCCTTCATTCAATGAGAATCTTCCTTGTATCAGGGAACCTTCAAAATTCACAATGAAACATGCAACCAACGGTTCCCGATGGGCATAGATAACAGTGCAAAAGCTAAGCCATCAATAAATAATAAAAAAAATCATGAAATAATTATAACCATGTGAAAATCTAATCATTTCATCAGTCAACATTCAGGAAGCTCTCACCAAAGTTTGGTCAGGCCCGACTTGATAGATCTACAGATATTCAGCGGACAAGAACATGTTGATGGGCATAGTTAACAGTGCAAAAGCTGAGCCATCAATAAATAATAAAAAATAATAATTAAAAATCATGAAATCATCATAGCCACCTGAAAATCTAATCATTTCATCAGTCAACATTCAGGAAGCTCTCACCAAACTTTGGTCGGGCCCGACTTCATAGATCTGCAGATATTCAGCGGACAAGAACATGTTGACGGACGGACGCCAGGACGGACGGACGCCAGGACGGACGCTAGGACGGACGGACGTACGTACATGGCAACGACAAGACCCCACAGCCCTATGGGCTGAGGGGTAATAATGTTCTTTTCTTCTCCCAAGGACCACGATCATGAAATGCAAGGAGTCCCCATGCAGTTCGAAAGCCATGCTTCTCACAACAGGACTAGATCAATAGTTGTTGAATGCATAGCCCCCCACCAATCATGCACCAGAATTGAGATGTCTTTAGCTGCGGGTAGGAAATTGGTCATGTATTGAAATTATTAATATGCATTCATCGAATTTTTAACACCTGTCTTGGTTTTATAAATATAAAGTATATTTGACGCAGCTCGTTTCCTGAACTGAAATTATAAATTTATTATAGTTCACACTTGTTTAATTGGAATTTATACATCTCCATACTAACATTGTCAGAATCCTGGAGCCTAGTTTTCCATCTTTGTCCACACAAGGATGAACTTTGTCAGAGATATATAATGGGGAACATAAATCGCAATAGTAATCAAGAACAAGAAAAGAAAAAAACGTGATTCCGTTTTGCGCTTGGAAATATGCCAATTGCATCCGCGCTGGGGGAGAAAAGAGAACTTGATCAGCTCCCTATTTCCAGAGTAACCACAATATCGCCATTCACTTGGTTTAAATAGTTTATTTGACGACAGGAGCGCAATAAGCCGAACTTATTAGTGCGTCTCCCAGTAATCGTAGAGGAAATACATAGTGACAAAAGTATAATATAGACATATAAATATACGAAAGTCATTCACTTATATAACGATTTATCCTTATGAGATTGGGATTTTTTTGTCTTCAGTAATATTATCTTCAATAAGAAATGAGTAAATCAGGGAAAGTATACAGGCCTACAAACTACATGTATGATCATTATAAAAAGACATGGCCCGACTGAATCACGCAGAGACGCCATGCAGCTCCCGTTATATCTCAAGGTAGGCCGCCATGTGAGGTCTCCTATTTATCAATAAAACCATGGAGTTCAAAGTTTTAATTCCATGATAAAAAAAAATAAACCTTGAATAAAACAGTTCTGATTGCCAACACATCAAGCCATTTCTTTAAAAAAGATATATGGACCGATTGATTCACGTGGAGACTTCATCACGCATGTGGCACGTGTCATTATGCAACCTGTGAGGGACCCTTCATTTGTAGGCTAAATAAAACAAAAGGACGCAGTTCAAACACCAACACATCAAAACATTTCTTTAAAGAAGATGGATATTTTTCATAGACCAATGTATTGAAATATCCTTTGCGGAGCCTAAACCCTTCCTTCTTTCCCGCATACAAAGTATTCTCTATAGGGCCCATTTCCAGCGCACGAACTTCATTTTCAATACATACTGTCGGCTTCTTTATTAAAATTATACCATTTCCAGGCATTACAGATCGCCGGAATACGTGTGTAAGTTGATAAAGAAGAATCATTTAAAGTAACTTGTCCATGACGAAACAATCTATCCACGGGACGCAAGCGCCGTAGGCCATGACTTTTGATCGCCCGACCGAGAATCTCATTTTTTGGTGGATAAGAAGAGATTCACGAAATGTAAAAATCCACATCAAACAAGTAAAACACTGGGGAAAATAAACAAGAAAGAAAGTCATTAATTTATCTTGTCAAGTATTGTATAAGCGAACACTCATATATAGGTGGTTCCATCCGCCCATTTATTATTATTTACTTATTTATTTATATATTTATTTACTTATTTATTTGTTTATTTGACAATACAGCACTTGTAAACATCTTTAACAAACTAAGATATGTAACGTGTAATTAAAATAAAACATTGAGTTGATGGGCTGCGAAATCCGTACGGTAAGCGGCCCTTAAACTGCAATTTCAATCAATCTAGGTGGTGACAAACCGCTGAAGCGGAGACGGGACAAGAAAAAGAAAAATACCGCTCCACATGATTACGGAATGCATTGAATATATACACACACGAAGCAAAAGACATGGCAAATTACAATAAAATCTATAACACGGGAATGACGCGCGATGAGAAAGTAGATTTGATCCGGCGCGTTTCTTAATATCGGGATGGCAGCTTTCTATATGTTTTTCATTTCTGCTCGCGTCAAACGCCAGCCGTTTGCGCACGTGAGAAAATGAACATGCGAAAACGAACGTGCGAAAATGAACGTCAGAGTGCATTAAAAAAATGAACGTTCGACTGTTCATTTTCTGACGCTGCTGTGTAAAATGAACGGCCTGACGCATGCGGAAATGAACGACCTCCTGTTCAAAAATGAACGCGTTCGCGTCAAAACTTTTGACACGCTCCCTAACACTGTGAACAAGCTGTGGTGACAAAGTGCCAAAAAATCACCAGTAACTTGGTCCCTTTTCCTACTGATCTTGTTTCGACGCAATCGCTGATTTCAAGAAAACGTCACCACTAGCGGTATTGTGCGTTCCGTTTTGATACTAACCCATACTGCTGATTTTCCTTAATGTCACCAGTGTTATCGTTCCCTTAAACTGATTATACTGGTGACGATTGTAAAAATCAGCGTTTAGATGGCCCAAATGTGTTTCCGCTAGTGGTAACAAATAAGGAAATCACCGATTATATCTCGGCGGTCGATCTTTGATGTGAAGGCTCGAGGCAGTGGTAGAGATAAATGTTCGTGAGGCAGGACGGGTGTGTCCCTTATCGGCATTATCGGTAACGCGCAGACGACAGCGAGGTTTAACTATCCATATCTACTGTTCATCACCAAATATGAGCGGAAATCAGCACGAAGGGCCCAAACGTCCAGATAAGTTGTAGATCTGATCTGTTTTGCCGAGTAAAGGTGTTCTATGATGTGATCAGCTCAAGTTACTTTGAATACGAGAGAAAACTTGATGTGGAGTACAGTATGGCCCTTCTTTATATTCAAGGCATTCTAAATGTTTTATATTGGACTTCATCTTAAAACATCTTAGTTTCATCTTAAGACTTACCATAATTCTATGCTAAGTGTTCAAAAAAATTTTTATTCTAAATCGAATCGTAGTAGATTGATATCTCAAACAGATTTGGTGTCTATAAATGTCGCGAACACACACCCAGTTATACAGGCAGATATGGAATAAGTGTATATGTCATAATTAATGAGGAGTCGAAAGTATTAATACTGGGGATATTACAGGAACGTTCCATTCAACGCATACCTGCATACCGTGGCATTTTCAAATAAACGGCGGTATATCTTCCCAATGACATAATTCAATATACTGGTGTGGGGTGATGAGATGGGGTATGAGGGAAGGGGAATGACTGGGGGCAGTTACGCTGCCTCGTCTCATTTTAGCCCATCGAGTCAATGATACATTGTGAATTTATTATATCAGGGTGAGGTTAGTTATCTAATCTAATCGTGTTATCATTATCCTGTGTCGATAATTATCCAGAATGTATTTCATGGCAAAGTTACGTGTATTTTTGGATGAATACCATACATGCGGCTCAGTAGATGTCTTCCCTGATAAACTTACATTGAAAAAGTCCAATCCTGGAAACCCGAGATAAATGAAATTAGTCCTGAATGAATGGTGCCCAGATAGCAGCGGCAGGCGCATTTGACGCGTGACTCCAGGCTTGAATTTGCGGCTCATATTTTTGCACTCTCTCCAATGCATACAACAAAGGATCTATTTTTTATCAATGAAACCTGGACCACATTTGTAATTTTAACCCCAAGTTTCCAAAACTATAATCAGTGTAACATAGTAGTCCCTTCTGTGATAATATGATGCATGTTGAATATTCCCCCAAATTAAACCAGTTATAAATTGAACTGCAACAGGCTGTAGGCCTCGGGAAGAGATCAGATACATATGTCGCTGCTATCTGGTAAAATACGTTGTCCACGGATTACCTTCAATTATAACTAAATATATACATATCACCATCTTGGTGCGCGGGCATTTCCCCTTCAGACATTTTCCCCTGAGGACATTTCCTCTCTTAGGACAATTCCCCCTCTCTGTACATTATTGTACTTTGAACTCGTAAGAATGTGTACCAAGGGTGAAATATGAAAAAAAATCCAATTTTGATTTTTCTTTTTTCCTATTTTTTGTTTGTTATTATTGTTTTCTATGATTTGGCGTGATTAAACAATAGTATAAGTCAATAACTCTTGCATAACGTGTTCGCGTTAATTAACTATTTAGTGATAATGCATGTCTGGGTTATAGTATAATTTTTTGTCTATATTTTGCACCATTGAATAATAACATATGATATGCATGGAAGTTAGCAGAGATCACACAGTGATAGATGAATCTCATATACCATGGTACAAAATAATTACAGGCATTCTCTAAATACGAATTATGGCAGGCCTGGCATTTTATACCATGGTACAAAATAATTACAGGCAGCCTTTAAATACGAATTGTGGCAGGCTTGGCGATTTACAGGCATCCTCTAAATAGCATTCTCATGGCATCAGATTGTATATCCCTATTGTCGTATATACCCTCTGATGTCAAAGTGGGGCTAATTGCGGCGCGCAGCTTTTCTGTGCATTGCTCTCGCCCAATCAACAGCCTCCGTTACTAAATGAAGCGAACTTTTTGAGATTACCGAATAGGACCGAAGATTTCCGAAAAGCTTAGCGTAACTTCGGCGAACCAATCAACATATGCGTTGTATATCGACGAGAACGAACAGAGGCAAATCTTTGATGGGCATCCTGTTTTAAAAACCGGACTGGTATTTGTGATCTGTCAGTTAACTTCCATCATGAACAAGCAAGTAAATGTACTTCGAGCCCTGGGATTTACAGCCACATATCTTGGACCTGGCGATTGCGACAGAACAACTACAGGAGGGACCTCATTCATTTGTATTCCCAAGCCTCGAATTACTGTTAAATCAAGAAGAGAAACGCGATTTGCTAATTATCAGGTCGCTGTTTGATCAAATATAACGACAGAATTGACCTACCATGCAGTACCCTTTATTATCTGTGCAAATACGAACAAAGGGTGACCTATAACCTTTCAGGTCTATAAAAACTTGGCATTAAAACACTAACAGTATCCAAGCAATTGTTACAGGCACAGATTTCTGGAAGAACCCACCCTGTTCCCAAGGGCGTCGTTAGGGAAGTCGATTCGAAAAATCCTGAAGACGCCCATGGTTCTCCCAGTTTTTTCTGGACGGCTTTGTGCGTACAAAGGGGTACCAAGACAAAGGAATCATCCACGCGATTAGACCTACAGTGAACTCATATTTACTAGTATAGCTTAACCAAAAAAACCCGAAAGAGACTTACGAACTTGTACATAGCGACTTTTATTTACTTCTATTTATATCTCCTGCTAATCTATCATTGTTATTTATTCATTTATTTATTTATTTATTTATTCATTTATTTATTTATATATTTAGCGCTGAAAAAGATATTAAAAGAAAACAAAGAAATGTACCGCGAAATCCAAATAAAACATTGAGTTGATGGGCCGCGAAATCCGAATGGGAAGCGGCCCTTAAACTACAATTTCAATCAAAATCTAACAGTATGAGATAATACACAAGTGTTTGAGGCGCATACAATACACGCCTCCTGTCTCCCCCGACGAGAGTACACAGGGCTCGAAACACTTCGTGCTAATACACACACGTGTACCATGAATATATACATACATGGCGGTGTATGAGATACAACACATATCACGAATCGTTAGATTCTTGGTATGTGCTTTAGAATAGGTTAACCAGAAGACTATTCTGTGAAGTCATGTGACGCAGTCAGTATGTCGGCACCTCTTCCCACTTCCCTTATATGTGTTGTAATTTTTTCCTGTATATGGCGAGATTCTGCTGGTGGACGTTTCGTCCCCGAGGCCCGCCCCCTGTACAGACCTTTTGGTCTTTGATATATGTTGGCACTTGTGGGAAGTTGATGCTAGGTCGACATCGGGCATTACAGACTAGTCTTTTGTGTTAAATGCCGTCATTTACATCTGACGACGATACAGCTCACCAATTTCCAATGTACGAGTTGTCACAGCGAAACAGCTCACCAATTACCAGTATACGAGTTGTCAGAGCATTTCCATCATAGCTCTCTAGATTTGTATCTAATACCGCTTATGCCGGTGCTAGGGGCCGTGTGGTCATATCATCCAAGTTGCCACATGAACAGGTACAATAAAAGCGTACCTGAGATACAACACATATCACGAATCGTTAGATTCTTGGTATGTGCTTTAGAATAGGTTTACCAGAAGACTATTCTGTGAAGTCATGTGACGCAGTCAGTATGTCGGCACCTCTTCCCACTTCCTTATATGTGTTGTAATTTTTCCTGTATATGGCGAGATTCTGCTGGTGGACGTTTCGTCCCCGAGGCCCGCCCCCTGTACAGACCTTTTGGTCTTTGATATATGTTGGCATTTGTGGGAAGTTGATGCTAGGTCGACATCGGGCCTTACAGACTAGTCTTTTGTGTTAAATGCCGTCATTTACATCTGACGACGATACAGCTCACCAATCTCCAATGTACGAGTTGTCACAGCGAAACAGCTCACCAATTACCAGTATACGAGTTGTCAGAGCATTTCCATCATAGCTCTCTAGATTTGTATCTAATACCGCTTATGCCGGTGCTAGGGGCCGTGTGGTCATATCATCCAAGTTGCCACATGAACAGGTACAATAAAAGCGTACCTGAGATACAACACATATCACGAATCGTTAGATTCTTGGTATGTGCTTTAGAATAGGTTAACCAGAAGATTATTCTGTGAAGTCATGTGACGCAGTCAGTATGTCGGCACCTCTTCCCACTTCCCTTATATGTGTTGTAATTGTACATGTACCATTCTATCCATTATAAATATGGATTGACGATGACTTTAATATGCTGATACGCAAAAAGTCTGAGTTTCACCAGTGTGATTTCTGGAGTTAGTTTTATACTATAATACTGAAAATTGTGATAATACTGGTATTGTCATTTTTTAATTCAAAGCCAATTTATTTAATAAGCATTTTTTAGTATGAACAAATTTAAATAAGTTAGTTTGATAAAAAATTGCCATTTGAAAAAAACAAACTGAATCAGTTATTAAATTAAATCACAGTTGCACAGTTGCTGAAATGAAATCCGTTTTTTTTTCAGACAAAATCTTAATATTATTTATACATGTAGTTATAACCCGGGAAACACATTTAACTGCAGATATCTTATTATTTAATATTTAGTACTGTGAGGAAATTAGGCCAATGATGTGTTCCGATGCATATTTCTCGTCCACCTCCTTCACTGGTTGTTTTTATTACTTGTTGCACATAAATACATAATAAGTTCAGATGAGTAATTTTGGTTGAGTAATTTTTCAATATTATATTTTGCGTTGACGTTGATTTGTGTTGTGTTACCCTCCCTCACTGAGTTCAATACCGGCGACATGAAACACAGATATCATTCGATACACTTGGCCATAATATAATTTTCTGAATGACGCGCACTTGTTGATTGTCGGGTCACTACCACATGCTTGATCCATTTTCCAGGGTCATTATCAATTAATGCTTACAATAGTTCTCAGCGTGAATCGGAATGCTAGCCTGTCAAATGTTGTTTACAATATGACCGCCAGTCTCCACGTGGTGAGCAGCTGTGATGACGTAGTCAGCCGGAAAATATAACACGTTCTCTCATTGGCTCAGCGGAAAAGATGCAATGCGGCTACGCGCCAGGCATTTGTATAGGGGTGAAGTCAGAGTCTTGTTTACCGACGGTTTGGAGGTTACAAACTCTGACGTTGGGAGAATGCTAAATAGGAATTATGGCAGGCTCGGCATTTTATACCAGGGTACAAAATAATTACAGGCAGCCTCTAAATACGAATTATGGCAAGCTTGGCATTTTATACCATGGTATATATTATTTAGAGGCAGCCTCTAAATGACGAATTCTGGCAGGGATGGCCAACCATACGAATATTTCAAGTATGCCCTAAAAGACATACACACACGGTACATGGAAATACCGTCATCTGGTTTATATTAGTCTGAGATCTACCTTTGGACGGGAAGAAACCCGGTATGTCCGACAGCTGTTTATATGTTTAAATAGGACCATAATTGTTTACATATCGTTCACACATGCAGAGTATCGACATATGTCGATAGTTCAAATTCCGTTCAATGTTGATCTTTGCGGATTATGGGTAAATTTTCTCAGTCATCGGAAAGGTAAACAGGGCTGTCTGGATACCGTGAGCAATAGTGTTTGTACAACCTGGGACGAGTATTTAATATTCGTCCCAGGTACAACCAAACCAAATCACGTGTATATACGTGCGTATAATGAACCCATGCACTTCCTTTGACTTCTCCGTGTAAGTTTTCATCATCCAGTAGTACGACAGACCTTCCTGTGGGAGAAAAATATCCCAGTGACGTCACCGTATCTAATACAATATTATGAGTTGACAGTATCAAACTAAAGTTAGCGGGCTGTCAGAGAAGAACAGTGAACTAGGGCATATTGTTGGACTGCCCGCTCGTGAGATGTTTATCGGTTGATTGGTTGATTGGTTTGTAGGAATGGAATAAAGTATATTTATTAAAATATAGTACAATTTGCTGACTTTCTTTCCACTTCAGGTATTTGGAGCTCAATCTCCAAAACAACGCTATTCATTGGGAACCGACGCTTCCTTCCCCCGGATCACCCATTGAGATGGGATCGAACATATCCAGATTCTCATCTGGTATATACTGTAAATTAGAATACATAACTAGGGTATTCTTGTAGTATGCACGAAAGCAAGCGTATACGTGTTGATGTTGCCAAGACGCGAAATTATTTCCTACTCACACGTCTGTGGGTTAACTTCTGTTCATATTTTGGTGTAATTATGATGTGTATCTAGTGTTCTGGCAGATATAATTGCTAAAACAGCATTGTTGCACTGATGCCATAGACTGTTTTTACACTATTAAACGTTCTGGACATTGCAACCTGGAGTCGGAAATCCCACATGATTATGACACGGCCAGGTTTAAACCTGGTAGGGGATGTGTCGGAGATTTTCCTCCCCGTCCCATCCCCTTCGGATGTCATCGTTACCTCCAAGAGTAGGCTGTGACTTTACGCACTAAATATACAAATTTCCTGCTAGTGCAAGCTAAAATATAATGTAAATGATATTTCTGCTTCAAACAGCATGTAAAAGGCCTTTGTCCCTCCTGGACGGATGTTCGAAACAACGATACACCCATGTTAACTTGCATCATTAATGATTAATGCATTGCTATAGATAGATAGATAGATAGATAGTTTATTGCATGAATTGTGCCCCAGAAAAGGGCTAAGATGCATAGATACATACATGTACACACATATATACATACAAAATATACAGACATAACATAATATACACAGTAAAATAATAGATAGGGTACACATACTAAAATACCTCATTAAAAACTTGATGGCGGATACTCTTATTTTGCTTGCTTATTGGCACGGATATATAAAGATATGTTAAACAGCTTTACACAATGGTAATGTTATGCAGTATTCAATTATCTGTAGTACTGAAGCAGTCAAATACAAATTTTGCTACATTCTTGGTAATTATTTTGTCTGAACATGGAGGTATAAATCGGGAGGAGACGCAGATTGGGGTGATGAAAATGTTCAATATACGATACCGACACAGTAGGGTATAGCGGATTAATCTGAGGGATTATAGCTGGCTCGGCCATGTCCGGCGTTGATTCGGGGGTAGTCGATTTCACGCACATGGACTTGTTGTCGACCTATTAAGCGTTGTGTATTCGAAGTGGCTATTGCCAATTATCCTCCCGCTGCGTTGATCACCATCGGGCGTAGTTTGTGTAAAAGAAGTTTTTGAAGTTTTGAAGAGACTTAGATCACTTGAATTATATATTTATCAACATGAGAAGGTCCAGGAGTAGAAAACCAGATTTTGTAACGGAGCGTACACATGCCCGGTTAATGATTTTTGCAAGAAATACTTGTCCGTCAAAATGTTGTTTATTTGACGACTGATTCTCAGCTTAAAAATACATATCATGGGATATAATGCAATATAAAAACAAAACCTTATAATAATCTCTTTGTCGTGTATACCAAGAAGATTGTGTGCAATAATCATGATAACTGAAACAAATTTCAGATAAGTAATTCATATTCCAAGACTTGTATATCTGTAAGATGGATTGAAGTTTGATCAATATTGTAGTTTAAGGGCCCCTTCTCATACGGGTTTCGAAGCTCATCAACTTTCATTTCACGGTACTTTCTTAGTTCATTCAAGATGTTTACAAGCTCTATATTTTGAAATAGATAAATAATAAATAAATAACAAGGAGAGAGCGGAGGGAGATATAAATAGAAGAGAAGAAGAAGCGACCATGTACAATTTCGTCCGTCAGTTTATCGGTCAGGTTATATTGGTAAATAGGTCGGTTCCTGCACACAAGCGACAGCGTCTCCGCAGCTGTTCCATGTGTAGGTCCATTATCCTGGTTGTCTGTGGAGGAGTTGAAAATTGTAATTTTATTAAAATGTATAAAAAGAATGATATAATTAATCGCATTGTATGTATTTATAGGTACACCATATCATCAGTTAATGGAAGTAATGATCTTTGTAAGCTTAACTGGTGTACTATTCCTTAATAGCAATCGTTTGTATGCAGACTAGAGGTTATAATTCATTTTGTTCTTCTTGTAAAATGTTTCAATAAACTGTTTCGATTTCAAGACAGATGGTAAGCATGATAAATAAAAACTACAACTTACAGTTTTATTCCAAGTTACTTTGGAAACACGTGAAAATTGCGCTGTTAGACGGCGTTGTATCTTGTGTAGATTGCTTTCAGAATTCCGTCGCCAAGTTATGAGACGTACGAAAGAAATTCTCCACTTTTATAACGAATATTTTTGGTATAACATCTCACTCGGGCAGATTCTCAAGCGATGTGTTAATTAACATTTCCTGTTTCCAAAGAATTAAGGAAACTATGTTATTTGTACCGGGTATTCATTAATATTTATCCATTAAACTGATGTTAAATATCGCTAGTCTGGATTCAAATATAAACTAGAGCCTTAGGCACTGAAACGGGGTTATTTAAATGTAAAATAGGCTGTTGGAATAATTCCACTAACTCTTTGATGTTCAGTTCCATGGCGAAAAGCCATACAATTTATAGTCTCACATATTTCTCTCACTAAAGATTCATAGTGCATATAGTGTAATTGTACACATATAAATATTTAAAAAAAATAACTTGTGACTGATGGGACAGACATTTATTATGAAACCAACCTGGTGAAATGATAAATAATGTCTTCTCCGCATGTTACCAATATTTGTAAAATATTTTTACTTTTGATTATAGAAAGCATATCCTTCAGCAGTAAATGACAAAAGATGAATATTGAGATACAATGTAAAATCCTCATATGGCATATTATTTACATGTACCGGTACTTCCACTT